>JAOWBJ010102366.1:0-14659 GCA_028566335.1 Monarda citriodora | reverse complement strand
GAACTGAGATGAGAGTTTCGTCATTTGGTAAGGAAATAACTTCAGGAGCCCTTGACCAATTAAACTTGCGAATGATCTGGTTAGATAGATGTAAGTTCATTTTCATATAAACAAATCAGATTAATGAAATGTCCTATGATTTTGTAGACATTCTCATCAAATTTTATCCCATAATATCCCTTTTTTCCACTTCAGAGGATTAAGACAAAGAAAACTCAACATTACAACAAAATATAGATTGTCACACTACCAGGCCAAAGCATCAGCACACTCTATTGGTTCTTCGGTAGACTAACAAGAAAACTTCCGCCTCTTTTAATTATTGACATTAGAATGGCAGAACTAACTATTATATCCTCACTCGTCTGCAGTATAATTTGGGATAAACCTCAAAACTAACCCAAAAACATGAATGAACAGAGGAATTACCATTTATATATCCTCTCTTCCGCTGTAAAATCAAAAGCTTTTGCTACTTCCGGTGATGTAAATACACCGGTATCCCCCATCCTAGCAACTGAAATATTTACAGAATGATCATAAAAAATTAAGCAATGCGGATACAGAAAATCCGTGTACTGGAATTAAATTAAACATAACATAAGAGAGAAAAAAATGAATAAAGCAAAACACTAAAGTTTTCTTTAAATAAACACGGAGTTTTATCTGTACTAGAAGATTAAACACAAGTTTCATCACTACAAGAACATAAAAAACAATGGCATGTCTAATTTCACTGGTTCGAATAACAAGGCGGCCAATTTCCATCATAAGAATTAAAAAGGATTGCAAAATTAACAAATAAACAGACAAAGCAAAACGAACGGATATCGACGATACACTAAGTGACTACGGTACCAGTTGTGAAGCGGCTGTTTCTGAAACGAATGTAGTAAGAGCGAGAGAGAGAAATACAGCGACGTGGCTGCGTGGAGAAGAAGAATGGATTGAGTTTGTTGCATACTGAGCAAGAAGAAGATAAGAGTGAGAGATTGGAGACCGCCATTCTCAGTTTGCCCTTTGCTCTGCCGCGCAAGCCTGCAGATTTTGTGAATTACTCGTAGTAGTTTTTACTTCTCTTTTTTTTCTTTTTCGGGGCAGATTTTTTTTTTTGAAGGGCCAATAAATTTTATTAAAAAAGGTTAACTAGAACAATATAAACGAAAGCAGGAAGAAAAAACAAAGGCTCAGCCGCTAATACACTGGATATCAAAGGAAACTCAATTAGCCCAGGAGAGCTCAATGGAGTTGGAGTCATTTCGGAGCCACAAAAAACTGAGAGATTTGATCTCACCAATGAGACTATATGCGGAAGCCTGCTTGCCCTCGAATTAGACTGCATTCCTATGTCTCCAAATAATCCAGAGGGAGGTCTAGAAAACGAGCTGGACAACTTTAATCCACGATTTAGAACCTCTAAAGGTGTGGCTTCCATGAAGTAGATGGGGGAAGCCTACACCATCGAGCGACATAATCCCAGATAGCGCAAGAAACCGGGCAGGTGCCAAAAAGATGAATAACAGTTTCCTCCGTCTCTTTGCAGAGGGGGCACGTTTGGTCAGAGAAGGTGACACCCCTGTTGGCAGTGCTGCGGCAGTCGGAATTCCGTTGTGGAGAATTCTCCAAGCAATAAAATTAACTTTAATGGGCACCCAGTTATTCCACTCGTAGAAAGACCGAGATCCAGAAACAGGGAGATTTCTGCTAGGCTCCTTAGGCTGCTAACTGTAAACTTGTCCGAGTTGCCGAGCTTCCAACTCCATTTGTCGTCGGCAGGACCGAACTCGAAAGAGAGTAAGTTATGCGTGAGAGAAAGAAGATCATCCATTTCTTCTCTACTTGACAGGGGACGAGACCAGGAGAAGTGAAGAGCGAGTCCCCCATCCGTGAGAACCACTCTATCTCGAAGAAGAACATGCTTACCACTTTCAATCTGGAACAAGCGAGGGAAGACAAGACTTAAGGGGGCTTCGGTGAGCCAGGAATCAAGCCAAAAACGAACATTCTTTTGAGATTCAGGGGAGACATGAAAGAGAGACTGAAGAGAGATCCCAAATTCCACAAATTCAGAACATAACCTTGCTATTTATTTCCACGGGCTTGTAATCGAAAGTCTGACTGGGATGAAGGAGCACGAATGTGGGCCACTGTGAACCATATGAATGATTTTTCTCCATAATCCTTGATGGTCTGTTTTGTACCTCCACCGCCATTTCGTTAAAAGAGAGATGTTAAAGACTCGTAAAGAACCGAAGCCCATACCACCTTTCTCTTTAGGAGTCGTGAACTTTTTCCAAGCCACCCATTTCATTCGCGAACGGTCTTGGTTTTCGCCCCAAAAGAAATCTCTACACAATCTTTCCAGGGTCTTGATCACTCCAATAGGGGATTTGAATAGGGAGAAGTAATATGTGGGAAGAGAGTTGAGCACCGATTTGAACAAAGAGATGTGGCCCCCGTATGACAGTGTTTTTGCTTTCCACATAGCAAGTTTGTTTTGGAAGATATCCACAATTGGCTGCCAGTTGCCGACAAGGTTCATGTTAGCTCCAACAAGAAGTCCGAGGTACTTGAAGGGCAACGAACCACGAGCACAACCGAGGAGGTTAGCCATGCATTGAATATAGTTGTCTTCGATCACAACGCCGAGAACGCTACTTTTGCCGTGATTAACACGCAAACCCGAGGCGAGATAGAAGCACCTAAGTAGACGTTTAAGGTTAAGGGCATTCTGGAGCGACCACTTTCCTAAGAAGATGACATCGTCAGCGTAGATGAAATGGGATAGTGGAGAGGCAAGCTGAGCGAAATCCAGACCATTGAAAATCCCAGAGGAGCACGCCTTCTTCATGACGCCCGTTAGTGCTTCCATGGCGATGAGAAAGAGAAAAGGAGATAGGGGATCTCCTTGCCGAAGACCTTTAGAACACGGGAATTCCGCAATAGGGTAGCCATTAACAAGAACGGAAGCTCGAGCCGACCTAACAATAGACATGACCCATGAAGTCCATTTCTGAGGAAAACCGAATTGCAGTAGAATAGATTCGAGGAAATTCCAGCTGATCGAGTCGAAGGCCTTTTTGATATCAACTTTATAGATCATAACTTCCGATCTAATTTTCTTGAGCCAATGAATCAATTCATTAAGGATAAGAGGCCCATCGAGAATGCTCCTGCCGGCAAGGAAGGCCGATTGTTCTTCCGAGATGATAGACTGTAGAACCGGTTTTAATCTGCATGCGAGCACCTTGGAAACGATTTTGTTAAGGCATCCAATCAAACTGATGGGTCGATAATCATTAGGGCTGCCTGGATCCTTTTTCATCGGAATCAGCGCGATAAAGGAAGATATACACCCTTCGCTAAAAGAACCCGTCGAGAAGAAATGATCGAAGATATGAAATAAGTCATTCTTGAGGTGATCCCAAAATTTCATCAAAAAATGAAAGTTGATCCCATCGGGACCTGGTGCCTTGTCACCCCCACATGCCCACACTGCATCTTTGATTGCCTGAGGAGAGAACGGCTTCACTAGTAACAACGCATCATCCTTGCGGACCTGACGAAGAAAAGGGCAGATCAAGAGAGGTCTGAGGCCCATCGGCTCCGTGTACTTTCTTGCAAAGGAAAAAAATGTGATCTTTAACGATGCAAGAATTAGTTTCCCAAACTTCCCCGACCTTGATTCCGTGTATACGATTATTGCTAGTGTTAGCTTTGATCACCCCGTGAAAGAATTTGGAATTTTCGTCTCCTTCAATTGCCCACTTGACTCTGGATTTTTACTTTAAGTCCAGAGCTTTCGCCTTATCATGGGCATGGAGAAGGTCTCTACAAGCCACTCTTTCATGAAGTTCAAGATCAGAGAGAGGTCTAACCTCCGCTGCTTCTTCAAGAAACTCCAACTTCTCAAGTTGGAATAGAAGATCCTGCCCTCTTCGGCCTTGCGAAGTCTGATCCATGATTTCAGACGCTTCTTCACCCATTTTAATTTCACAGTTAGTCTCAAGTCAGCTAGTCCAATGAAAGTGAATTCCTCTAACCAATTGATCACCGCTTCCGACGAACCGGGGATGTCAAACCAGGAGTTGAAAATCCGAGTGGGAACCTTTCCGTAGTCTGAACTGATAGTGGAGAGAATAATAGGGCAATGATCAGAGATATAATTCGCAAGAGTGCAAACCGAAGCCTCAGGCCACGAATCTCTAAACTCCCTACAAACAAGAAAGCGATCAAGTTTACTTATATTGGAACCGTTGTCAGCCAAGTAGGTGAACTATCTCCCACCCATATGTATTCAAGAAGATCAGCGGCAGTGATAAAACTGTTGAAGTGGAATGCATTGATGCTAATGAATTATGAATTCCTTCTTTCTTCAGGCCACCTAACGTCATTAAAGTCACCTAAGAAGATCCACCACCCCGGAAGAGAAGCTTTTAAGAGAAGAAGATCCCTCCACAGACCTCTTCTCTCGATGGGGTCATTCGGGGAGTAGATGTTGACAACATTGATGCGAACATTAGGCGAGAGGAGATGCCCGGAAGTAAGAAGGTAGTTACGATGTCGTTGAACTCCAGTAAGATGAAAGAGTGAGGGGTCCCAAATAGAAGAAAGACCACCAGATCTACCTGAAGATGTAACTTCCTCAAAACCGAAAGCGGTTCTGCCCCAAAAGTTCTTAGCTAAGCTACTGAAATTACAGATACTTTTGTTTCTTGAAGGGCAACGAAATGAATCCCATTAAAGGTTTTAAGGCCCCTAACCCAGTCCGCCTTGCGGGAGTCGTGAGCTCCGTGAATATTGATTGAGATAAAATTCATGGGGAGGCAGAGGTTCTCCTTTCGCCATTAATAACCTCAGCAATCTGGTCATGAGAATTCTCGAGAAGGAAACCGAGCTCAGAGCCCAATTTGATGGTTTCCGCTACTTCCTGGTCTAGGACAGAAGCAGTGGTAAGGACAGGGTTGAGAGGGGGAGAACAGAAAGCCCTTCGGTAACTTGAGTGGCCTCCATATCGACTAAGGCAGGAGGTATGGAAGGCTACGGGGGGAGGAGAGGGAATAAGGTAACGGAGGAGAGAAAGGGAGCTGGTGGATGCATGGGAGCATGCAGAAGCCACAAGAGAGGGGATGGTGAAGAAGAATGAGGGCTTCTAAGACGTCTGGGCCGTTTTCTTGAGCGACCCAATTTGGAAGGCCCATTTGTCGCCGCTAGATGGGTAGCACCATTAAAGTAGAAAAAAGTAGGAGGAGCAATATCTTTGGGATCAGACGCCAAAGAGGGTCCCGGACATTTGTCCCAGTGGACATCAAGGTGGCTATAGAGCTTTAAGCTCTAGGTGGTATAGGATCGAATCCCAGCAGTGGCGTAGTTTAGGTAGTTTAGCTTAGGTAATATAGACTTTGCTATTCTAAAAAAAGACGCTAAAGAGGGATGGGGAAAGTTAATGAAGGAGGGGAAATTCTCATATAAAGTATTTGAAGCCCAAGGAGGCGGCTGAGTGTAAACACTAGAGGGAGAAAAAGTAGCGGCACCTTTATTAGCATGTACAGAATCGAGATCAGCCGTCATGGGGGGAAGAGAAGTATCTTGGGTGGAGGAGGAATTCCCATGCAGAAAATTCGAATCCCCATGCAAAGGCGGTAGAGCGAAAACCCTATGGGGAGAAGAGTCGACATCCTTTCGTTGAACTGGAGACGATACGATAATCGGAGATGACTGGGAACGAGGCTGAAGATCATCGGCGAGGTCCGCGGGAAGGTGGGGGGAGAGAAAAAACCTTTCTTGATAGGGCTTGATTTGACCCGGGCAGGGCCAGGGATCGATGAAAGGGAAGGATCCCAAGAATAAGCAAGAGTCGGCTCCGAAACCTCTGAAACCCAAACCGAAAACGTGTGATTTTTCCAGATGACATTCACCTCTACATCAATCCTGTTGACATGGGTGGTAAGGACGCAACATTTTTAGGAATCACAAGCCCGAGAAGCCCACGAGAAGTCTGAAGGAATGATTATTCTCCCGAACGAAGCAGCTACCTTATCAACAAGTTCACGATCTCTGACCACAACCGGAGCCCCCAGGATCCGAATCCAAACCAGATGGGGTTGAAAGATTGGCCAGTCCAAACTTCCAGGGAGATGATTTCTTCCTTACTGACCTGTTCATGCAGACTAAGAAAGGAGGCCACCTCATCCTTGTTGTTGAAAACCACCAGAAATTTCAGACCTCCGAGATAACTCACCGTCGAGTGAGGAAAGTTGCTGAGCAGGAGAGAACCATGTAAGTCTAAAGATGCAGCAGTATCTTTGACTTCCGCAACGATTGCCTTTGAGAGGCAGTTAACGGGATACTCAGCCTCGGAACCTTTGAACAACAGAGATCTGGAGGGCACAGTATTATGCTTAAACTGGGCTTTGGAAAGAGTTGCCAACAACATCTTTAAAGAGACTCCAGCCTTCATGGAAGAACTTGTGCGGAGGTTATCATGGGAGTAAGGAGGCTTTACCGAGAATGGAAGATCCGTTTTGTGGGAAACGGACGGGAACCTCCTATTGAGTTTGTCGTACTTAGCAGGGAACACCGAGAGCTGGGCACCGAAGATTTTAACTTGATTCAAAAACTCAAGAGTTGTCGTCATATTTTCCACCCCTTTCATTCGAATGAAACCAAAGTGATTACCCCAAGCATCTCTCTTTCTTGCTACATAAACATCTTTGATCGAACCCGAGATCTGGAAAGCTCTCCAGAGGAGACCGCTAGAAACACCATTAGGGAAATTACCCACATAGAAGGTGGTGATATGATTCGATTTCGCCTGACAGTGTACGTCCGAACTCCTTCTCCGGCTATGGACTTCCGTCCACTTACCTTCGCCCATTTCTCCAACTCCTTGTCTAGCCAGTTTAACTCGGGACGCTTGGTACTTTTTTTAGGGCAGATTGAAATTTGATCCGGAAATTTATGCTTCCAAAGCGTTCATTTTTTTAAATATTACTACCTTCATCTCGATTAATAGCACCACAACACTGTGTGCTCGCAAACCAATGAGCTCCATTAATGCATAGGGTTAGTAGTGTATTGTTGACTTTTTTAGTCATTTTTACACTACTGTAACTTATTTAATTAGGATAATTGGATGAAAATGGTAGTATTAGAGTATAATTTGGGTTGATAATTGTGATGTGATAGGTTGATGGGAGTTAAAGTAGTTGATATTTTGTGTAACGGAGCTAATAAGTGAGACGCTAAAAACGGAATGTGATGCTAGTTAATTGAGACGGATGTAGTACCTTCATCTGATTGTATTGGATTAGGCCAATAATCAAATGATTTTAAGCATAAATAAGTCGAAATGTGAAAGCTTAAGTTTAAGTAGCTTATAATCTCTTATATTTTTTTTGAGCTTATAAGTTATTGAAGAGCTTATTTAGCCAAAACGCATTTCTAAAGCTTATAAATTCTAAATATTTTATAAGCTATGTAGTAATGTATTTAGTCCTATTTAACGCAATCCAACTCTGATCGAAGACATTAACTAACACGTGAGCATAGTAAGAGGGCGTTTGGCTAAGCTTATAAGTTGCTTATGAGTTATTGTTGCAGTTATAAAGAGTGCTTATAAATTGCTTATAAGCTTAGCCAAACACCCTCTAAATCATTTCATCATCTAACATCCATATATGACAAATATTCATCGCCTATATAACATCTTGTATTATATTATTATATAACATTTGGTATAATTAATTATTTAGAATCCAAGATTTATATAGAAAAATATACCCTTACATAAGCAAAATCTAAATTTGGGATTTATCACGTATCACGTCTCTATAAATGCTATATAAGATGTCATATCGTTAAGGGCTCTTTTGGTTAGGGGGACAATTAGGGATAAAAACAAATATGCCCTCTTTGTCCCTCGTTTGGTATCCTGGATGAAAAAGTGAGTGGGCCCGAGTAATGGGCTGGGTCCGGCAACTTTTTGACTTTTTGTTCCATTTTCAGGTTAATCAGATCTCATTTCATTCACATGATGCTTGCAATCTATACTAATATGAAGTGGCAGTTTAGGTGAAAGACTAAAATGCTTTTTTTGGCGGGAAAATTTGTCTTCTTCTGAACTGCCTTTTTTCTTTTTCTTTTTGTGCTTTTTCTATTAATAAAATATTGTAGCCATTTGTAGTATTTTGAATAGGATAGAGGAGAAAGAAGCAGAAGCCTTCAAATATCCAACTCCTTGGAATCTGTAAAGAGAGCTCAGGAAAATCTTTATTATATAGGTAATTTTGATACAGTTAGCGATATACTACCTCCAACTCACATGTATGTCAGTGCGTGTGTACATTGTATGAATGAGAGAGAGAGAGAGAGAGAGTGAAGTGCAGCAATAGAAGCAGATAAATAGCAAGTCCGACTGTGTGTGTTTGTGTGTGAAAGAGAAAAGAAAGCGCAGGTGGCGAGTGAGAGAGGGAAGCAGAGCGAGAGAAGCAGAAATGTTTGAATATTGAATACTGTGCAATAAAGTAGAACAAGAAGACTCAGGACTGCTAATTTCTCACCTTCAACTCTATTTAGTACACCATGTGTTTATAGTTATAAATATAAGCAAAGACCAAGACAGGTACTATTCAAGTGGGTTAAGGTTTAACAAAGCAGAAAATTAGAGGAAAATTGTTGTACGAATTTACTATTTTTTTGGTCTTTACTGTTCATGTGTAATTGTTCATGTATTAAAAAAAATAAAAAATACAGAAATGAAAATTGAAGATTAAAAAAAAATGTGTGACCGCCAGGGCGCAGCACATCGGAGCAGTGGCCAACCAGCGGCGCGTGAGGAGCACTGGGCTGCTCCAGATCTGGCTGCTCGGTGCGGTAGGAGGCGGCGGGTGTGGATGCTCGAGCTGCTTCAGATCTGGCTGTTTCGGTGCAGTTGGAGGTGGCGCAGGCTCAGATCTAGCCAGATCGGGCTCGAGGGAGGGTTTTGTTCTTCGGTTTCGGTCACCGGCTGCAATCGCCCAGGAATTCGGCGGGGCTGGTTCACCGGAATCAGACAGAGAATTTTTCGGGGTGGCATTAGAGAGATTCAGAGGAGGGAGAGACGAAGAGATGGAGGTGAGAGTAGAGGTGCCCACGGTTCCGGAACAAGAACAGGATTGGAATCGAACCGCCGGTTCCGGTTCTACGGTGGCAGGAACAGAAACAGAACCGTATAGTAGACGTTTCGGTTTCGGTTCTAGAACCGACGGTTCCGGTTTTAACCGGAGAAGAATCGCTTTCTTTCTTTTTTTATTTTTCTTTTAATTATGATTCATGCTTCATTGACTATAGAAAGAAATTTAATTGTAAGACAATTCAAATTATGAAATGTAAAAAATACGTGAGAATGTGAAATTATTTAAATTTTATTTATGTTCCGCTGGTTATTCGATATTATTATTTTTATTTTACATTTTCTAATAACTTACATCATAGTTAATTATTATTATAAATTTTATTTGTATTTTGTAGAGTAGAAGAAATTGCCCAATTTCGTACTAGTCTTCTTTATTTAGCTTATTAAATTTTGAATTATAAATTAAATAATAAAATTATTTAATTTAACAAATATAAAAAAAATCATATAAAAAAAATACACTGATCAAATGTTACATCACATAATTAGTATTACCTCAATCTCATTAGTATAATCTTGGTCAGTATTATCAAATTAGCGATTGGGGCGCGCTCGGGGCGTGGGTCCCTCAGGTCAAGCCCGGCGTCACTCCGATGGGGGTGGAGCCGAGTGAGCTCCCTGGGGCGAGGGTGGGGCGTGCTTCGGGTGGCTGGGGCGAGATGGGGTGGCTGGGGCGGTAGGGCGATTCAAACTTGTTTGCAGTATTAATGTGTACTGCACATTTAATGTAGTATTTAATGTTTTGCAGGTTAATTTTCTACAGTTGTACTGCAATATTTAATAGCAGATTCATGCTTATTTTTTTTATTATATTTAATGTTACTACACATTTAATGATGAACTGCACTTTTTTTAATAAATTTAAAGATTACTATATCTTTAAATTTATGTACTGCACATTAAATTTATGATCTTATAGCTTTTTCCATGCGCAACATTTTTAATTGTATACATATTTATTTATAATCATATCTTTAATGTATACATATTTATTTCTTTGCCTATTCTAACGCCCCGATTCATGGGTCCATCGCCCCGTCGCCTCGTCGCCCCGCGACCCAAATTCCCACCTCATCGACCCGGAGCGCCCCGCGACCCTAATAACACTGGTCTTGGTTTGACCGGACACGCAAACCAAGAAAAGTGATATATGTGGTTGTAATTATATCTAAGGAGAGATAGTTAATTATAGCCACATATTTTTTGTCATTTTAGGAAAGAAAACTAATAAGCAAGATGAATCAAAGAGGAAAGTTGGACTAATTTAATGAATGAAGGTAGTATAGAAGTATAATATTAATATATATAATAAAAAAATAAAAATATTAAAATAAAACGATTCTGTTGCGGTTCTCAACTGGAACCGGAACAGAAACCGCCGGTTCCGGTTCCATATTTGAGGAACAAAAACCGAACCGTCTGTTCCGCCGGTTCCTCGAAACGGTTCGAAACCGCCTATTCCGGTTTCGATTCCGAAACCGACGGTTCTGGTTCCGAAATCGACGATTCCGGTTCTTTTGGGCACTTCTAGGTGAGAGTGTTCTAGAATCAAAGGAGGGGAATGAAGTGAGAGGGGTAGGGTTTCACGATTTAAGTGAGGGTGGGGGTGGGCTAGGGTAAGTAGTGGGTTGGGTCAAAAAATTAATTGGCCCAGTTAATTGTTAAAACACTTTTGGCCAATTAACACACTAATTTCATTTAACTTATTTTCTAATTTTTATTTTCTTTTTTATATTCTAATTAACTTATAAATTTTCTTCACTATACGAAAATCGCTTGGCCCGTGCATAGCACGAGAGTTGACACTAGTTTAAAACTAAACCAAATGTCAAGCTTGTTTAAAATTTTATATATGTAAGATTTTATATTTTAATTTTATTTGATTTTTTTTTGGAGAAAACCAAACATAAATAGAGTGGTTCATCCAATACAATCATATTGAATTTTAATATCTCAAACGATAGCGTACTTATTAATTAAACCTAAATCAATACATATATTTAGAAAAGAAAAAAAGATATATTTTATGCAATCCACGCAAACATGCAATTAATGTGTATTGATTTTTGTATTAATTTAATAATATTTTAAATACAAAAATAAATGTTATATTATATTGGTAACATGTATACCATAAATGAAAATATATATTATGAGCATGTTTGGTATTGATATATGTATACTATGTATGAGTAATATACTTAAATATATCAATATCTATTCTTCTAGTATTTCTATCATTCATTTCTTAATCTAATTCATTGTCTCCTTCTCTAGTTCACAAACTCACCCGCCACCACCGTCGCATCCGCCATCTCAACGATCAGAGCTCATTCCGCCGCCGCCGTCAAAACCGTCTCCTACCACTGTTGCAACTTTGTCCACATCAACCACTTTCCTTCTCATTTCTTATCGTATTTCTTATGTTTCTTCTTGTTAATTTCAATTTATATTATAGTTAATTCATCTTACTTTTTATAATAATAAAGATTGAAGAAAGGAAGACGAATCTTGGAAAGGGATGAAGGATTGGAGATTTGGCTCTATTATAGGTTTTTTTAATTTATTTTTATTTTTATTTGATATTTTATGTCGGAGCAATTATACTAAATGACATATAATAAATATCAATTCCATACCCTTCATAATATCTAATATTCATATCTCTTCATACCTGATATTCAAGTATTTTTTTTGGGAGGGGGGGGGGGGGGGGGCGAGGGTTAGGGTTGAAGAAATGAAAATTGGGTTAGAATTTGTCATTTTGGGTATAAATTGATCGAATTCTTACTCTATTTTGTTGATGAGGTTTCTTATAAGGAATTGGCCAAGGGCAAGATCAAGTACGAGAATTTAATATGCAAGCCAGGCCAAAAAAATGATCGAAATCTTACCAAAAAATGCAAAAAGCCAAAAAAAAGATCGAAAAGTGGATAAAGTGAAATCTTACCTGATTCGTCCTGAAAAATATCAATTCTAACTAGACCTGCAACGGGCCTAGGCCCGTCGGTTCAAAATAGGTCGGCCCTAGCCCGGCCCTAGACTAAGTCCACGGTTTAGGGCTGTTAGGCCCGGCCCGCCGGTCTGGGCCGGTTCAAAACCGCCGGGCTTTAAGTTTGGCCCGCCAGGTTTACAGCAATAATAACTACAAAATATTTTTGTTTCATAATTGTTCAGTTGGCCTAGCGGTTTTAGAGTTGTGGTATGACCTGTATCATTCAGGTTCGAATCCTAAAGGCGCCTATTTTTTTATAAAGGTAATATATAATAAAAACAACTTAATATGCGTAATAAATTCAGTTTGGCCTGGTGGTTTAGAGTTTAGATTATAAGTATATATAATAAAACAAATTATTATTCTCAAGGATTACAAGTTGGCCAAGTGGTTTAGATGTTGAAAAATATATGAATGGTTCAGGTTCGAATCCTAAGATTGGCGGAAATATATTTTTTGGTTGACAAGTATGGGCCTGACGGGCCGAGGCCCAGACCGTAGGGCTGGGCCCGACGGGCCTCGGTTCAAGTTTGACAAGGCCCTAGCCCTAACCGACAATTCTGGGCCAGGCCGCGGGCCTAAAACCTCCACTGAACCGCCGGGCTAAAAATCGGCGGGTTCGGGCCGGTTTCGGGCCGGGCCGGCGGGCTCACAAAGCCATTGCAGGTCTAATTCTAACATAAAAACTGACCCAATTCATACGAAAATCTTACCTAATTCATACGAAAAGCGAATTCCATGATTGAAAAAAAAGAGAAAATTGAAAAAAAAAAATTAAGAGAGAAATAGGAATTCATAGAAGAGGGAAGATGAGAAAGAAGATACTACCTCAATCGCTACTCATTACCTCATTGCTTTATTGACTCTGGGACATGCTTTTTCACTGAAACCTAACACGGGTTTTAAAATGTAATCTTCAAATATTTTTCATTTACGGATAGTATGAGGGAAAGGAGAGTGCACATGAGTGCATTTGACTGGCCCCAATAGGGGTGCCCTGAATGGGGCTCAACTGGAGGTGGTCATGCTTGAGGCTAGACGCTCAATTTTTCTTTTAATTATTGTCTTTTTTGTCTTTCTTGTAATAATTAAAAAATTAAATGAAAAATTCAAAAAACCAACGGCTACAACAAAAAATCTCATATATATACACATCATTTTCACCTCAATCTCACACCACATTTTTCATTTTACTCTCTAATCTCAAACAATATAATTCTTTCATTTTCAAATTAAATTATCTCTTCAAATGGGTGATCCAATTGATAGACAATTTGGAGATTGGTTCGACAATTCTGGTAGCAACTACGACGATTCTCAACTACCGAGGAAAATAAATTAGTCTCTAATGTAATTTTATGTAAGGGCCCGGATTTTCAAAAGCCGGCACGAATCCCTAGGACTAGACTTTTCCCGCTTACGTGGAGTTTAGCTGATTTCTTTTTAGAAAGAAAAGCCGTTACGATTTTATTTCGGAACCAGAGGCACTGGACCCCGTCCGTGTTTCGAGAATGGGATATTCTCCGGAAAGGAAATAAGAGACACTTGGACTCCGTCCGTGTCTCGAGAACGAGATGTTCTCTAAAGAAAAGAGATTAAGGAACAGACTCTAAGAATAAAAGGAAATAAGTTATTAGATGAAAGGAAACGGGACCGATGGCCGAAGGCCAAATCGGGACGGGATACGAATGACGAACGACGAGGACGGAGTCGAACTCGTTACGCAGTCTCGTTAATTAGTAAAGGTACTACGGTATCTCCGATATTCTCGGATTAGACGACGATGATTTATATCGGGTAGGAATACTGTATTTATTTTCGAGTAGTAGTAATTAGAAGTTGCGTATTAATTAGGAATCATCTCATTGCTGTTCAGTACAGTAATATTAGAAATAATAAGAATTTTTGTCATTCAATGGAGAGTTTTACAATCTGCCAAAAGAATTACAAATAGGGAATTAAGTACTCTTCTTAAAAATCCTACACTATTACATAGACAATTACAGATAGAGTATTGGGAAATTAGAAAAGTCAACTAAGAAAGGGGGGAGAGAGACGGCAGCCATAATACAGGAGAGGAAAGCAATCTTCTCTTCCTTCTCCTAAGCCAAAAACTTGGCTTAACCAAATTCAGCCTTTACCCCAATTTATCAAGCCCTTCCTGCACAAAGAGAAAGAAGAGGGATTAGCACCCTTTTAACCAGTAGACAGAAGGTTTAGCTTGGTTAATAACCAATTTAAGGCCTCCTATAAATACCACCCATCACCTCCATTACCATCACCATCAATCAGCCACAATCACACTAAAAATTAGATAGAAGCTGACCAAGGATAGCAGTGGCAGTAGAGGAAGGATCAGGAATAGGAGAAGGGGGCCTTAAGCTAGCAATCAACACCAAAGAGTCAAGGTACAACCAAGACCCTTTTTGCTCAAGCCTTAAATTCCAAGTTGCTAAGGAACTTAGCAGGACTTAGAATTAAAATAGGAT
>JAOWBJ010102264.1:0-14675 GCA_028566335.1 Monarda citriodora | reverse complement strand
CACCAGACCTCAATGCACATGATTTGGGGTTTTTTTTTGTGCTATTCAAAGCTTACAACAGAGGATTAAATGCAAGGATGCAGATGAGTTAATAGAGGCTGTCCAAACATGTTTCTTGCAGTTAAAGCCTATGACTATCAACAAAGTGTTCTTACAACTTCAGTGTTAATGGTGGAGGTGTTAAAAGTTAAAAGACATAACATCTACAAGCAACCACACATGAAGAAGAACAGTTTATTGAGGTTAGGAATTCTACCAAAGAATTTGGCTGTACCATAGTACTTGTTGAGAGAAGCACTTGATGTTTTACTGGCTGAAGAAATGACATAAGGGTTGGAGATTATAATGGATTCATTAGGCATTAACATATCTCAATAAGGATTGCACTTTGAACTAAACTTCTAGTTCCAGAATAGTGTAATTTATGTAAATAGTTTTTGTAAGCAAATGATGCAGTATTTAGATGGAAGATGATCAGTTGTGCAGACATTAGATGCAAATGTGATCAGTATACATTTTTGTAAACAACTTTTGCTAATGAAATGCAGTTAACACAATGTACTTGTTTCTCCATGGTATGAAGGCTTAAAAAAAAATTCCATCATTTGGCTATGACCATTGCCATCAAAATTTTTTTTGGAAAGCATTTGTCCAAGCATAGACAGAAAACAGGGCACACAATGAAGGCATTAAAGAGACCAGGTTAAAAGAGGCTTCCTTTGGAAAACAAATTTTAGAATGTCATCACAGCAAATACCCAAAGGGACACCAACTGAAAGGGACAACCAACCATTTTATGTGCAAATACACTCATAACCAACCAGCAGGGACAACCACAACCAACCAGTGGATCTATTAAATGAGACAGAGGTAGTATCCAAAACCCAAACATATCCAGTATTATATCCAGCAAATAGAACAACCAACATACTCAGACATGCCTCAGCAAACAGAATGTCATCACAGTAGTATATCCAGAATCCCCATAAACAACAGATCCAATTCACTGTGTCACACAGACTAAGGCATATTTATTTCCAACAAATTCACTCCTCACATCAATTTATCCATCAAATAGAACAGTCATCGCAACCACCAATCAATCAAGCAAAAAAACCCAACTGAAACGAGCAAAATATCCAATCAGCAAAAGGGACAACCAAGAAAAAATTTCCAGAAGCAAAATATCCATCATATATTCCAAATTAAGGGACAACGAATAAATCCACAAATATTACAGCAACCAAGATCACGAGCAAATTTATCAATAATCCAAATATTACAGCATCCATAGATGAGAGCCAAAAAAAGTAGTAAAAGGATCAGAAATCACTGGGGTATTGATCAAACAGAGCATTCCATGCATTTTTCACCCGATCATCCTTCACCCAAGCATCACTAGCCTCCGTCCTCGGCCCAACAACCACCAATGCCGTGTCCGTGTCGGCCTCCGGAGCCCCGGTCGCCACCGACGCCGCCTCGTGACCGCGGTTCGCCTATGCAGGGAGGGTGCGATATTTAAACCACTGGCGGGGAAGGTGTCAGAACTGAAATTGGTCAGATCTATCAGGGGAAGGCTCACGGACCATGGGCAATGCCGCGGGTGCAGGTGGACTCCGACAAGAGGGGGGCCATGGAGGAGATTCAGCGGTGGCCTTCTCCGGCGAGTGGTACTCGTCGATCAAAGCCCCCTTCTTCCGCCGGGGGCTACACGGAAGTGACAGTAGCGATATCGGACAGGTTTCACAGATCCGCGCTTGGGAGGTCGAAAAACAGGCGGATTTGGCCGCGCATGCGGTGGAGGTGGCGGCGGCGTTTCAGGTTCGGAGCTTGGCTCATCGGCCAGCTTCGTCCCCCGTCGGCCATAATAGGACAGAGGTGGTGGCTTTTTGGGCATCGAGACGGAGGGGCAAGAACAGGGGCGGAGGGAGGCGGATGGAGGGTCGGACATGAAAACTAGGTTTTCTCCAGAGAGGCGGAGAAGGAGAGGAGTCGGTGGAATGGAGAGAAATGGAGACAGTTCTAGAGATTTCTCGCAATATACCGAGAAAATGAATTAATGGAGCAATGGAAATGGATCATGTAGTGGAAATGGAGACAAATGGGTCGAGTTTGGGCTAATTTTACCAATCATTGGCCCAAAGTCATTAGGCATTATTTTAGTGTTATATTAGATGATGGGATGGGGTGATGGGTAGTAAAGTATATGCTATTTTGGGTAATGGATCTAATAAATGAGACGACGAAAAAGGAAAGTGTATCTACTTAAATGAGACGAAGGTAGTATTATTTATTCACAATGTTGTAAAGTACTTAAGGCGTACTTGAGGCGTTTTACCTAATTGGGCAAGGTGCAAGTCTCGAGGCATTATGAGGCGTAAGCCTCAACCAGAAAAGGACAATGTTTTTTTTTATAAAAGAATAAATATTTAAAATAGAGAAATAACAAAGAAACATCAAATTTAGTAGTCTTAGAAGTTTTTAAAATATCAAATTAAAAGCATAAATGATTAGATTGTTCTCCAATTCTTTCAAATATCATCGGCCGGTAAGGGCGGCAGTTGGACGGGGTTGTGTGGTGTGGGTGGTCGTTGAGTACAAAATGAAGAGGGGTGGGGTAGGTGGCATTTAAGTCGAGGCGTCCGCCTGAGCTTATTGAGACAATCTCCTCGAACAATGTTTTTTTTACTAGGGTTAATGCACCTTAAATACACACTCTTTTGGTCTATTTTCATTTTTACAACGATAATTTGAAATGTTGTCTAAATACACGATCTTTTAACGTTGTCTGTTTTTTTTTTGCGAAAATCAAAATCGTCGAAATTGCACCCGACTTGGAAGTCGGAAGTGTATATGTGGAAGTCGGGCTTGTAAACGTGTCAGATGGTTAAAAAATTAAAGACTACGTCGTTTCACAAGTCTCACCTTCCTCTCTCCCCTGCCTTTCCTCACACAACATACATACCTCCATTTGCACATACTCACACGCACTTACAACACCTCTATTTCTACTTAGCTAGAGCAATTATAATGAGATTTTTAGTTGGTAGCACTGATTTATTCAACCTGAAGTTATTGGTGTATCTGTTGACGGTGTTGAGATTTGTGCGGAAAATTGTGTACGCTCTATTATATGTTCTAGGGCTCAACGATTTCCTCGAGCCGGAAACGGTGTCGTATGTGTCGCAGGAGGAGTCCGGGGCGGTGCCGAGGTTGGTATCGGTGGCGCTGATCCGGAGCTGCTGCCGATGGTGAAGTTCTCGGAATTGGAGTCAGATCTGGACCTGCCGGAGAGCTACGTCGTTTGCCTCTACGAATTCGGCGGCAAAAGGGGCAGAAAAGGTAGAGGAAGAAATGAGGTATGGGAAGGATGACTCCAAGCCTAAGACGGTGAAGAAAAGCTCCTCTGACAAAGGTGGATGGGGGTTGGTGAGGACCGAGGTCGATGGAGGTGGAGGCCGGAGTCGGAGTGGAGGTAGTGAGGGGCGGCAGTGGGAGGTCGATTAGTTATGTTATAATTAGGGCTATAATTTGGGTTTGACCAGAAATGGGCCGGGTCGCAAATTTGGGCCATTCTTAATAAGCCCTAAAACGACGTCGTTTTGGCCACACATCAACGAAAAAAGAAATGACATAATTACGTCTTATTTTTCACGTCAGACTTGAAGTCGGCAGAGTTAAATTTTGGGGAAAAATCGGACTACGTTACATGGTAATGTATTTAGACGGTATTTTAGAAAGTCGGGGTAAAAATGAAAATTGACCAAAAGGTTGCGTGTTAACCCTTTTTTATAAAGATAACATCATATATTTATCATATCAGCCCCAAGACGAAGAAATAATACAGAGTTTGACTCGATCAGCCTATTAAAAAAAAATCAAATCATTCAAGAAGTCGAAGATACAAGTGCTAAAAAAGGCTTTTGAAGTGTAAGTCTCGTGGTGATTTTTTGGCGAGGCGTCTGAGCCGTACGCCTCGAGGCCCACCTCAAAATTATAAGAGCATCCGCAGCAGTATGTTGGGCGCCCGCTACAAACGTCACTCCTCAGCGGGCTCAATGATAAACTACCCGCTGCAGTTGCCCGATTGTCGGCAGCCTAGGCCTCTGCCCGAGCATTCTCCTGCCACAATACATGTGGTATGCTCCGATTGGCCTCCGAATTTATTTTATTTTTTACTCCCTCCGTCTCGCCCAATTTGTCTCACTTTCCTTTTCGGGTGTCTCACCCAATTTGTCCCATTTCCTTTAAAGGAAATAATTAACACTAATAATCACTAACTTATTAAAAAATTAAAACACTAATCTACCACCTAATTAATTTTCATAAATGTGAAAATTAAAATCCCACCAACCCACCACCCACCAACAAGAATTTGGATCGACTTTATACTTGCATTTTTTTTCTTCACATCTCGATCTGGATCTGGATCGTCTCTCTCTACCAAAATCGAAGAACCCTAAAATTCTCAAATCTAATCTTCCGCCATGGAAACTTCCTATTTGATTTTGGCCGATGAAGATGGATGGGTGACTGTCGGCCACCGCCGGCCGCCGGTCGTAACCCTAAATCCCCCAGCCCCCAGTTTCCCTACCCCTACGGCGGAGACCAGTGACGATGGCTGGGTCACCGCCCGCCACCGCCGCCCGCCGGTCATCCACGTTGAGGAATCGAAAGCCCGGGCACGCAGGCGGCGACGTTTGACCCCCCATGCTGTCTCCGCCTGGGTCTCCGTCTTCTCCTCCGCGTACCCGCTCGCAGAACCCTAATCGCTACGGGAACCTCCGAAATGCGCAGGGTCTGAGTTTCTGGATCTGCTCGCATCTGGGTCAGGAGCTTGCATGCCCCTATACACTCCGGGAAACCACTCCTTGCGCAAACCGGCGGCCTTCGCCTTCTCCGGCGTCCTCAAAAGTTGCTGTTAAATCGCCGCCGCCGGTAGCCAAGGAGAAGGATGGCCTCGGCAAGCCGTGTTATTACCGAAATGGGCAGCCCATCTACTTCCCCTTCCACCCCTCCTCGGAGGAGTGGGCAAACTTGGAGGCTGAGGTCGAGGCAGAGATGAAGGTCGATGGCCACGTTTATAATTTCACTCCCGCTGAGAGAGTTGAGGGCTCTTCCTCAAATGAGGAAGAGTGAAATGCTGCATGCTTTGGTACTCCTAAAAAAGCCTAAATCATTAACATTGCAATCCGGGTTGTTTGGTGGCTGTTGTACCAGCCTTATATTCCATCCATCTGAGCTTGCACATTAATTCCCTGAATTGTGGGTCATCATCTGTGATATGTGGTTTCGCATTGTCTTGTTGAATGACGATGTTTTTGCTTGATCCTTGAGGCCATTTTGCTTTAGTTGCTGGAATGACCTGCATCCTTGTGCCCTTAAGTAGATCAATGATGAAGTATATACTTCTGAGATCCGTTGTTGGATAAAACTACATACCTTGTTGATGATCACATTTTTCATCTCTTCTTTTGTGATTGAATTTATAGCTTTTGTCTCTAATGTTCCTCTGTCTCTATCTCTTGATTTCCTTTGAGCCTCAACTTGTTTAGTGAATGGAAAGATTCCAATCTTTCCATCAAACTTAACACTCCCATCTTAATTTAGAATGGGTCTTGAAACAGCAGCCAAGAACATGATCTTCCCTATAAACTTTTTACTTTGGCAAGCTCTATATGGTTCTTCTTCATCCGGGGTCAAGTAGTATCTATTTGACCCCATAGTGATGTAGAACCATTTTTCATCAATGTGCACCACATTTTGCATATTGTTGAATCTGAGCTTGTTTAGAATTCTATCAAGTTCTAAAGATTCTAAAGAGAATCTTATTCTCAAGAACTTGTTATCAGAAGTGAGAAAGGGTTTGATTGCATTCGTATGTGAAAGCATAAATTTTTGCTTGTGCT
The DNA here is from genome assembly GCA_028566335.1 of Monarda citriodora. Taxonomy (NCBI): domain Eukaryota; kingdom Viridiplantae; phylum Streptophyta; class Magnoliopsida; order Lamiales; family Lamiaceae; genus Monarda; species Monarda citriodora. The sequence continues at coordinate 8,766 of JAOWBJ010102264.1, read as the reverse complement.
ATCTGCACAAGGTGCTTCTACTTATGAGAAATTCAACCTCCAGTTCTTTCAAACTGGATTCCATCTTCCTAAATGTTGTTCTCGAGTTTAAAGGAAGTCGTTTAATGAGGTTAGAATTTGGTGGGTAATTCAAAACCCTTTTCCTGTTTTTGTATGTCCACTACAAATGTGTAAAGGCTTACCTTCATCTCTTTGTGTTTTTGCGGCCTTCCACAGCCTTGAAATGCACCTTCTCGACACATTAAACTCTTGGGCAGCTTCATTAATTGCACCTCGTCTTGGCCTCCCGTTGTTTGAAGTCGACAGAATAAACTGAACGATCAAATTGCGTTGATTTGTGGTGAGATTATGGGGTGCCCTGGCCATCTTCTTCGCTGTGCAAGTTTTCGATTTTTTTTGTTAATGGCCGAGAGCCTCCATGGCCATGACACGTGTGAGAAGTTTAGGGGGGAGAATGGTGTGTTTATAGGCTTATACAGAGAATTTTCCCTCTTTAATGTTGTTCAAATTTTGGTGGGAAACTTTCTTTACTTATTTTTTTTGGAAACAATTGTTTTTGGTGGCTATTGAATTAATGGAAGCAATTTTTTTTTAATGTTGGCTGCATTTGTGTACTTAAGATGTCAAATCCATGAATTTTTGGTGGCTCCATGATGATAACAAAAAAAATTAACGAAAATTGGAGGGAACAAAAAAATGAACAGTACAGTAGCCTAAGAAAAACGGAAATTAAAAGATCAGCAAATAAATAAAAAAAATTTACAGAAAAAAATTATTATTTGAATAAAATTATTAAATTCAAAAAATAAATACATATTGGGTTAAAGAATAACCACTTTATCTACTTTACTTAACAAACACCCTAAACACCTTTAACACTCCCTCCTTAAGTTCCGTCCCGAAAAGAAATGAAACAAAATACATGAAACGGAGGGAGTAACAAATTGAATATTCACAAAATTGTTTTATACTCCCTCTAATTAGATTTATTTATTTATTTACTTTTCAGACATATATCACCATTATCGAATACGAATTTTACATTGTCATTTCGAAATATTTTTTCTTCTATGGTCATAGATGAAAAAATACTTTAAAAAGATATTGTAAAATTCGTATTCGACGGCGGTGGAAATACATATCCGAAAAACCAAAAAAATAAAAAAGTCATTTCAAAACCAACGGACGTAGTAAATTTATGTAGGGGCACACTTGGGTGAGGCCGATCACCCAAGTGTAATCGGATTTACATTGACACCTTTATTCAATGAAATTGACACCTTTATTCAATAAGATTGACACTTTTACAAATGTCACTTTTATTCATTAAATTATTACGTTAAAAATTGACACTTTTCTTCAATAAGATTGACACTTTTATTCAATAAGATTGGTACCTTGATATGACCACACCGTGTGGCCGGCCACATACAAGTTTTTGCCTTACATATATATGTAATTCGAATGACATTATAATTATATATATGAATATTTTTTAAGTTGGGCCCCACTGGACGAAGATCCAGGCTTCGCCACTGGGTATAAGCAAAAGTACAAGTCTCTAAGGAGCAGGTTTACAGTCAAATGCAGCCAAGTGAAAGTAGACAACCGCAAAGTTGAAGAATTTCATAAACGGAAGTAAAAGAAAATGTTGTAAATCGCAAGGGAAAACTCAGAATCATCATTGTTGTAGAAAGGAAATTCAGTAATGAAAAAAACAGTTACAGCAGAATACTCATGCTACAATATTTAACGAGATACGATCACTCCACATGTTCTAATCTCCACCATCTAGCTGCTAACTAACTCGTTTACAACAAATGAAACACGACTTCAACAATACGCTAACAACTTTTGGTTTCACCCACACAGACGCGGGTTTGACCATTATTGAACACAAAAACAAACACTTTATTTGTAAAGCTTGTAAACCTTTCCTTCTTCTCGCTAAACTGCAACAAATCTCCAAATCTTAGCATGCACACGTTCATGCAATCCAGCAAACAGCACCAACTTCTTCACCCCCCTCAAGATGTGCATTGTGCAAATCACAAAGGGATATCTTGGATAATAATGAAAGAAAACGCGTACTAGCATGTGATTTAGTAAAGAAATCAGCAAGCTGATCTTTGGTTCAATCATATTTGTAAGTTCTTTGTTGGTAAGAGTTTTATTCTTTATTCTTCCCTTTCTTTCTCTGCTTTTTTCCTACCCTGGATCTGAGATCACACGATTTTAGAAATCGAGAATTTGGTTATATTATATATATTCCTTCTTTCTTTGGAGTTCCATTCCTTTTCCGGGCCTATTGCCGCACCATTGTAGCACGTGTGTTGTGTTGCCCATGATACTTCGGATGCCCTGAACGGGGAAGAGCGACAAGCGTTCCACCGGTGTATTCATGCACACCCTGGTATTTGTCTCTTTGTCCTTTTGGAAATATGAGTAGGAAGAATTGTACCAACCTTGTATGCATTTCGGACGATATGACAATCGATCTCCAAGTGTTTAGTCTGCTCGTGAAAGACCGGATTCTTAGTAATGTGCAAGGCCGCATATTGTCACAATGCAAGGATACAGGAGTAGATACAACAATATGCAAGTCATTAAGCAAACTAATCAACCAAGTAACTTCACTTACAGTAGCTCCAAGTGCCCTGTATTCTGATTCAGCAGATGAGGCAGACACCGTTGATTGTTTCTTGCATTTCCAAGAGATCATAGCATTCCCAAGGAAAATACAATATCTAGTAAGTGATTTCCTAGTATTAGGACATCCCCCAATTTGCATTAGTATAAGCAGTTAAAAGGAAATCAGTTTGTGCTGGGAAGAAAAGACCGAGAGAGACACCCCTTTAAGTATCTCAACACATGTTGAGCAGCTTTCCAATGAACACTAGTGGGGTGTGCCACAAATTGACTCAACTGCTGTGTGGCATGAGAAAGATTTGGACGTGTAAGGTTCAAGTAAAGCAGTTGACCTACTAACCTTCTGTATGGTTCAGGGTCCGCCAAACACTCTTCATCACCTTGAGACATAGCCAAACCAGAGGTAATGGAGTAAGGGCTGCTTTACAACCGAGTAATCCAGCAGTAATCAGTATATCAAGGATATATTTGCGTTGGTTAAGCACTATACCATCTGCACCCCTTGCTATCTCTATGCCAAGGAAATACTTGGCCTCCCCTAGATCTTTAATAGTGAATGCCTCATGTAAAAACCTCTTGAGAGCAAGAATATGATCAATATTCACTCTTGTCACCAACACATCATCAACATAAACAATAGTGCACAAGAAATCATCACGAACACCCTTTGTAAATAAGCAAGGATCAGAGAGTTAGACTAAGTAAAACTAGTCAAATAATTTTCTACAAAACTCTAGAATCCACTCACGAGAAGCTTGTTTAAGACCATACAAACTTCTTTTAAGCTTAAAATTTTGCCCTGGTTTTGCCAAAGGATATCCATGGGGAGCTTTCATGTATATATCTTCTTCAATGAAACCATGCAAAAAGGCATTATTAGGTTTGCCAGAAACAAATTGGAACCAAAAACTTCCTCTAGAATACTAATTCATGAGGTTTTGTGCCAGCTTTATGCGAGAACCTTGTCGGAAATCAAATATGGAGAAGAATCGGGCTCCAAATCTGGCTCGTGATCTGCAGAAATCAGAGGACAAAAATTAGAGCATAAAATCAGGAATATGTTTGTTATTTCCTTTTTTACGTCTCTTTCTTCATTATATGTACTGAACTATGCCAAGGACAGAAATACAACTAACACAGTTCTATCTTCTCTCCATTACAATGTCTTTCATTTCATGTTTATATTTTATAGCTCAATTCCACATGGTATCAGAGCAGGAGAGGTCCTATTAGGATCCTGTTGTTCTGACTCATCATTTACCCAGAAAATATACCCACCAAAAATGTCTGAAGAAGGCAACCTCGTGGAATCAAAGCCAATGCCAGGGACAGAGGCTTTGGCTCAACAGTTAGCCAACCTCCGACAACAATATAGCCAGTCCAAACCAGAATCCAAAATTCCAGAAACAAACCACAATCAAACCGTCACTGTGAGCATAAAGCTCAATGAATATAACTATCCACTATGGTCAAGGATGATGCATATCGAAATTGGGGGGAAGGGTTGCCTCACCCACATCACGAGCCATCCACCTCCCCCCGATGCGACCGACCCGACGTACAATAGGTGGTGCCAAACAGATCTAACGATCATCGGCTGGATCATCCGAAATATGGAACCAACCCTCGCCACAAATTACGTCTAGTACAAGACCGAACAAAGCTTGTGGAAGAGTCTTGCCACCACTTACAGTGTCGGGAGGGATACTGCATAAACATATGAGTTAACAGTGAGGGCCAGTAATCTCAAGCAAGGACAAGGAAGTATTGAGAATTATTTCAGCAATATCCAATGATTATGTGCAGAATTCGATGAGAGTCAACCTAATCCAATGGAGTGCGAAAAAGATGCAGAAATCTACAAAAAAAAATACAAACAGAAACAAGGTTGTTTCAATTTCTCGCGGGATTACTCGAGAATTATGAACCAGAGAGGAAGGATGTGCTCAAAATTGAGCCTTTGCCCAGTGCCGAGGCCGCCTATGCTCTAATCAGACGAGGAGCCGCTCGAAGAGGGCTTTGGGCCTCGGAGTCAGAAGCAAAAAATGAGATTGGAAGCGGATTGGTGACGCAAGGGTCTTACCAGGAGGGAGAAGCTCATGGCCTAGCCACACGGGGGTTCAGGCCGAACCCGAATCAAGGTCAGAACAGGTCAGCAAGTATATCATCCCAGGAAACGATCGATAAGAGCAAGCTTAAGTGCACGCACTGCGGGATGACGAAGCATACGAAGGAACAATGCTTCAAGTTAGTCGGCTATCCTAAGTGGTGGGAGAACAACCATAAGCCACCGAACCAGAGGCAGACCGGGACAGCCGCCGTCATGGTGGGCAGTTCGCAGACCACCAGCACCAAGGGCGGCTCAGGCGGCAGCAATGGCAGAAGGGATGTTACAAAGGCAGAGGCAGCTAGGGTTTCAAAGGGGGAAGAAGGAGGCTGATTGTTAACCGAGAATGAGCAGCCTCACGGGCTTATTAAACGGACAAAAGGGACGGAAGTAATGGGTGGAAGTGCAGGCCCAGGAAATAAAATCGAAATGGGCCTTGGATTAATAGGCGTGTCTGACTTTGATTTTGAAGGTAAAGGGTCGGGCTGCTCCCGGCCCAGCCCGCCTACACTTATGCCTATTAATTCTGAATTTATTTCTGTGCCCAAATTTCATGTGCTAATGCCCGATTAAAAATTCTTCGTGGATATTGGATTGCGGTGCTACGAATACTATGACCTTTGATAAAACCGACATATGTACTCCCTCCCAACCTTAGAAAACACATGTCCAGACCGCAAACGGAGAAATCACCCTGGTCGTTGGAGCCGAAACTGTTAATATATCTCCTAACCTGAAAATTTCCAACTACCTATATGTTCAGTCACTCTCTCATAAATTGCTATCTGTTAGCCACATCACAAAGGAACTGAATTGCACTGTCCTCATGCATCCTACTTTCTGTCTGTTGCAGGATATCAGGACGGGGGAGAATATTGGACGTGGCACTGAGCGTCAAGGGTTATACTATGTGGATGAAATTGCTAAAAAAGGCTCAGTAATGTTGACTACCGGGACCGCGTCTCATACTGCTTGGTTATGGCATCGTCGCTTAGGACACCCTTCTGATAGCTATCTCAAACTTCTTTTTCCTAGTCTTATGAACTTTACTCATATTCAGTGCGAACCCTGTGTTTTAGCTAAAAGTCATAGGCAAACTTTCAAACTTAATAATACTCGTATGCCTAGTATGTTTTCATTGGTACATTCTGATATTTGGGAACCAGCACCGGTTTTGGGTGGCCAAGGTTTTAAATAATTTATTTTATTTGTGGATGACCATACTCGATGGCATGAGTTTATTTTTTACAGAAAAAATTAGAAGTTTTTTCTAAGTTCTTACATTTCTACACCCTTGTTAAACACCAATTCAACACTAATATCCAGATTCTAAGGTCTGACAATGGGGGTGAGTTTTTAAATTCTGCCATGTCACAATTCTTTCATAGTAAATGTTTAATCCACCAAACCACTTGCCCACACACACCTGAACAAAACGGAGTGGCTGAAAGGAAAAATCGAATTATCCTAGAGGTATGCGAGTTACCACCAGTGAAGAAGCCGGTAGGATGCAGATGGGTATTCAATATCAAGAGAAAACCGGATGGGTATATCGATAGGTACAAGGCTCGACTGGTTGCAAAGGGATACACCCAAGTGTATGTGATCGACTATTCAGAAACCTTCAGTCCAGTAGCCAAGATGAATACGGTGAGAGTGCTACTTTCACTTGCTGCGAACTTAGATTGGCCTCTCCATCAGTTCGATGTTACCAATGATTTCCTTCACGAGGAGTTGACCAAAGCCATCTACATGGAGCCTCCTCCAGGCTCTGAGTCAAGGTTCAAGGGGAATGAAGTTTTCAAGTTAAAGAAGACACTCTATGGCCTTTGACAGTCTCCAAGGGCGTGGATCGGGAGATTCGCCATTTCTATGAAGAAGTACGGGTATCAACAGAGCAATGCCGATCACACCTTGTTCCTAAAGAAACAAGGCGGTCACATTACGTGTTTGATCATCTATGTCGATGACATGATCATTACGGGTAGTGACGTGGAAGAGATCAAGAGGCTGAAGGAGAATCTGTTCCAGGAGTTCGACATGAAGAATTTGGGAAATCTGAAGTACTTTATGGGTATCGAAGTACTTCGTTCAGGCCAAGGGATTTTTATCTGTTAGTAAAAGTACACTTTGGACCTTCTTGTTGAGACTGGGATGCTAGATTGCAAGCCAGCTGATACCCCGATCGTGGTCAATCACAAGCTGCAAATTGTGGAAGGTGCAACAGCAACTGATCAAGGTCAATATCAACGCCTTGTAGGAAGTCTCATCTATCTCTCTCACACCAGACCTGATATTGCTTACGCAGTTAGAGTGGTTAGTCGGTTTATGCATCAGCCGCAATCAGACCATATGGATGCGTCACTCTGAATAGTCAGGTATCTGAAGAAGACATTTGACTTTGGCCTGTTCTTTGGCAAAAATGGTCATACAAGGGTATACGGATGCTGATTGGGCAGGAGATCCCATGGACATGAGGTCAACCACTGGGTATGCTACTTTTGTAGGAGGTAATCTGGTCACCTGGAGAAGTAAAAAATAGAAGGTTATGTCCCTCTCTAGAGCTAAAGCTGAGTTTAAGAGGAATCAAGAGTGGTCTGACAGACATACTTTGGCTAAGGAAGCTGTTACGAGAACTTGGCTATCTTGAAGAAAAACGTCACGAATACACTGTGACAACAAATCTGCAATCAGAATTTCGAAGAACCCAATTCAGCATGATCGGACAAAACACGTAGAGGTTGACCAACATTTCATCAAAGAGAAGATTGAGACGGGAGTTGTAGAGATACCCTACATCCGGTCTGAGGACCAACTAGCAGATGTCCTGACCAAAGCTGTAAATGCGAAGGTGTTTTACAACATACTCGGCAAGTTGAATATTGGGAACCCCACTACTCAACTTGAGGGGGAGTGTTGGAAATCGAATATGGAGAAGAATCAGGCTCCAAATCTGGCTCGTGATCTGCAGAAATCAGAGGACAAAAATTAGAGCATAAAATCAGGAATATGTTTGTTATTTCCTTTTTTTACGTCTCTTTCTTCACTATATGTACTGAATACAACAAACATAGTTCTTTCTTCTCTCCATTACAATGTCTTTCATTTCACGCTTATACTTTATAGCTCAATCCCACAAACCTGGCGCCCAAAAATGTCTTCAATTCTGGAACAGCTTCTCCTCCGCTGCCGGCGCGGGGGCGGCTTTCTCATGCTGGGGAAACATTCCACAGTATTTAGCCAAAGACCACGTTTGTGGTACATTTGTGAGCGGGGGACCATACGTACAACGGGAATGAGCTCTGGATTACGGGTCCATTTCAACGATTTGGGCGCCATTGCTAGGATCTCTCACTCTCACTGTGTGTAATGCTTGTTTTCTTGAGAGAGCAGGCAATTCAAAATGTATGCGAATGGCCCAAAAATATGCTTCCTGCTTGGGCTATATACCAAAATCTGCAAGCTTAGAAATTACTACCTTCCGTTTATCATACTTGTCTCACTTTGACCCGGCACAAACCAATAAAGTAGATGATATGTGGTTGTAATTAATTTTGAGGAGAGAGAATTAATTCTGCCCAAATAGAAAAGACACAAGTATAGTAATCCGACCCAAAATAGAAATTAAGACAAGTATAATGATCGGGAGGTAGTAGTTTTTTTCATTTTGTATTAATTTATTAGGATTATTTGGAAATCATGCACTTATATATATATATATATGGGTGCGCTATGGTAAAACGCGTTGTTATCGTGAAAACCGTAGAACACGTCACATTTATGCATTTTGTCACTTTTTACGCAAAAAATAGAGTGATACAAAAATGCATAAAAGTGACATGTTGCATTGTTTGTAAATAATCAAACTAAATCTGGACCGCAGATCTTGCGTAAATCAACGGACCAGATCAGTTTCTACATTTCACCAAATCTAAGCGTTCTACCTGATTTTCATTATATATAGGGGTGCGCTATGGTAGAACGCGCTGTTAACGTGAAAACCATAGAAC
>JAOWBJ010102066.1:0-14685 GCA_028566335.1 Monarda citriodora | reverse complement strand
TCTTCTCGTCCTTTTGCGTCTTCACTCCAATTTCCTCGATTTTAGCTCCTTTTTCCTGTATTTTCACAATTATGCACGAAAGAGCATCAAACTCCAAAAGATTGAGAAATCGGAGTAAAAACATCTATAAACAATGGATTTCCATCGAATAATCGGCATTAAAGAACCGTAGAAACGTAGAAAATCCATGTTTATCACATACTTTAAATAAACAACTTAAACTAAGAACATGAATTAAAAAAAAAAATTTAAATAACCTATCCTAAGCACGAGAAAGCATGTAAATCGAAAGCAAGTAAATAAATCGAAAGCAATAAAGAACATGGATGTAAATCAAACTAAAGAACTGAAAATAAACATGCATAAATTAAAAGACATGAACAACAATTAAAATAAAGAAAGCTTTAATTGAAAATGAAAAACCGTAATGTCGATCGTAGTCTTGAACTTGAAATAAATCTCCAAAGCAATAAAAACTAAACTAAGAATTGAAAAGTATTTAAAACCTAAAAACTTAGAAATTTTGTGTTAGGATAAGTTTGATAATGTTTAGCCCAAGACATGTATTTATAGGGCTTAATTCTAATAACCCTAGGATTAATATTATAATTAGAATCGGACACCCCAGCGGTCGCTGGGTGTCCCGATCTGAACTCCGAATGCTTTTCTTCCCCAGCGATCGCTCATCCTCCAGCGACCGCTGGCTTCTCTGATTTGCTCTTTTTCAACTTCTTTTCTCTTCTTTCTTCATCCCCTTTAATCTCTTCACATTATAGCTCTTTTCGTTCCCATCCTTATCGTTTTCCACTCGTATCCAACCTAAAATACACAATACGAAAAACAACGTAAACACGAACAAAATAACTAAAACACGACTCAAAACTACGAAAACACATGCTAAACAAAAAGGAAAAATAGACACAAATATGAAGTAAACAGGAGGCGGAAGCGCCAGTGCTTTGTGTCGAGCCCCGGCTGAGTTGGCTTTCCCCGACGCTTCCCAGTGCCATAAACCTGAGACTTTTTGTGTTGGGTTTGTTCCAGATAGATCTCGTGGAGATCATCCCGTCCCTGGTCATGAGCAATGGCCTTGATCGAATCCTAAAATTCAAAATTTAAATGTGTTAGATTACACGATAAATTAAATGTAATTTAAAAGTATTAAGAAAAATTTAATTAAAACTCACATCAAGCTGTCGATCTTGCTCCATGATATAAGTGTCGTCAGACCTCTTGTGGTTGTAGAGGAACAAGTCGTAGGTTAACTCACGGGCCATCCGTCCAGTTTTTTCGACTTGTTGAATCAAACAAAAAATAATAATTAAATATCTTTTTATAAACTAAAATGTGAAATAAAAATACATTAAATTATTTACTTACCATCGTCTGGGCGACGACTCGTGTCAACCTGGACCCTCCAGAATGCTTGCTCTTCCCAGTTCCGGGTCCATCGGGCTCGGCATTCCGGTTCCTCTGGTTGGTCGCCGCGATCCTCTGGACATCCTCCCTCTCACAGTACTGTTGGATGCCGGCCCAGTACTCGATACTCATGTACTAGGGCCTCTCCAACTCCTTGCCCTCAGCCTGCTTCGCATTCCAGGCCCACTTGACGTCGCTGAGGTTGTCGTTGTATCTCTTTTGGGCCTTCTTCTCCCACATACGTTTGACCTCAACCTCCATGTCGGGCTCCCAGCTATAGGACCTCTGAAAAAAAAAATACTAAAAATTTATCTAATTACCAAATATGAAATAAAATAAATTTAATTACCTGAAATTTTTGCCAATACAACTCCTTGATCTCAGGAGGAGTCAGCCTCCAACTGTATCCTGTCGGGTTCGCTATCCTCTTGAAACTCTTCGTGCATGTCTTCGCGATTACGGGTGTCTCCAGCAGTACACTAAAAAGGACTAAAGATATTATATATCAATTTATAATTATAAATTAATTTAAAAATAATAATTCGTACCCGTCGGCACCTCTGACGAACTTGAAAACGGCCCTCCTGTGACTTCGGCCATGTAACAGCAACATCGGCGGTCATAGTGTTCCTAACCCTAGGCAGGGCAGTAGGTCGACTAGTACCTGCCGGGGACTCCGTGTTAGGAACCCTTGACCATTCTTGACTAGAACCTAATTGCAGAATGGACTCGCATCCGTCAGACAGTGACGCGGGATCGCCATGACTAGACGTAGAAGACCTAAAGGTTCTACGATACCCCGATCCTACTTAACAGAAATTAAAAAACAAATTAACAGAGAATGACAAAAAAATTCGGCAGCATAACCCCACTATCCTAAACTACCGAGTGCTCGACTCAATCAGCTAAACCTATTAAACCATACAATAATAATAATAATAAAAACATATTAAAGCAAACAATGACATTAGGAGACGATCCTTAAGACGTAATCAATTTCTATCCCAGAGGGAAAAGATCCTTAAGAAATTGATTACACCTGTCCCAATAATTCATATTAAAGCATACTAATAAATCATACTAATTAATATACTAACATACTAACATACTAATTAACATATAATCAACATACTGATTGACATATAATCAACATACTAACATAAAAAATATATTAACTTACTTAACATAAAAAATTTACTAACATAAAAAATAACATACTAAACTTAATCAACATACTAACATACTTAATCAACATAAATCAACATTATCATATAACATTAACACTATCATAATTAAAAAAAAATCATATAATCATATAATTATAGAAAAAAATCATATAATCATATACTTAAAAAAATCATATAATCATATAATTAAAAAAATTAAAAAAAAAAATCTAACCTTGACATTCTCCATTGGCGGCAAACGGCTGCTCCGGCGGCGGCAGCTGGAGAGAATTTAGACAGAGAGTTAGAGAGAGAGATAGATAGATAGATAGATAGATAGATAGATAGATAGATAGATAGATAGATAGAGATGGAGGAAGAGAGAGATAGAGAGGGGGAGAGAGCACTTACCGGTGGCGGGACGAGCGGCGGTATCGAGTGGCGGGGGCGGCGGTGTCGAGTGGCGGCGTGAGTCCGGAGGCGGTGTGAGAGAGAGGGGGGAGGAGTGGCAGACAGTGGGGGAAACTGGTAGGGTTTCCCCACTCACCCTATTTATAGTCCGTCGATGAAAACACGGGTCGGGGGTCACCGACGGACCGACGGACTGTCCGTCGGTGACCAAAACGACCCGCCTTTTCGAATGTTAGGCGGGTTTTTCGAATTTTTGGTCACCGACGGACAGTCCGTCGGTGACCCCCGACACCTTGGGTCACCGACGGACTGTCTGTCGATGACAACACGTCATACTATTTTGCTGATGTGGCACTGACGTGTCATTGCCACATCACCGGTCGCGACTCAGGTCGCGATTTTTGCACTGTGGACCCCCTTCTATCGCGGCCTGGTGACGTGGCATATGTTGACGTGACCATTTTTTTATATCATTTATGAAATATAATTACCTGTTTTTGTTAAAAAAATAATTATACGTTCGAATAATCGGTAAATAGTAGCAAATTTAATAAACAATAACCAATAACATATCACATTCGAAACAACAACTCATTTGGATTCATTTACAATAACTAAGTACATGTATCACAGATCTGAATCATAACCATCACTAGCATCATCCGACGAGTTTATGTCTTCATCTACGTCTTCACTGTCGTCTATCTCAACGTTTCCACCATGCGGATGCCAAACATGTATCGGATCAACATCATCTAGAATTGTGTGAGTCTCTGTTACTATGACGTCGTCGTCTTGAAACGGTTCATCTAAAGTTGAACTGGATGTGTTGGCCCGGAAAGCACTAACACATGTAGAGGGGTGGTGAATACGTGTGTAGAGGATTTATCTCTTTTTCAAAATTAAAGCGAATTATGAAATTCCCTCTTTTAAGAAAATCGCTTGAGCTAAGATCGAGCGACTTTTACCAAGCGGATAAGTTTAAGCGGTAAAGGTCGCTTACTCATAGCTTGAGCGTGCGGAATATGGTGAGCGAATAAGTGCTTTTGAGAAAAACTCTTGGTTATGAAAGTAGTCTTGTTTGCTTAAGTGTGTGTGTGAAATATGTGATAAGCAAAGCGATAAAGACTTAAAGAAAATAAAGCAGTAAGCGAAGATTTATAGTGGTTTGGAGATTGAAACTCCTACATCCACTCTTCTTCCAACTGGAAGGAAATCCACTAACAAAAGTTAGAGTATCCGGTTCTTTAGTCCCTGGTAAGACGGTGTCCGGTTCTTCGGTCCCCGGTAAGACAAAGTGCACAGATCTTGCGTCCTGTGGCTGAACGTGAGTGAATTCGGTCTCACTCAGGACAGTACAAGGGTTGTAGATTCTCTACAAAGATCTCTAACTAAAAGATTATCCTTTTACAATAAGTGCTAAAGGAAGGATAGGATAATCTTCTTCTCAAGTATTCAAGTTAGATACTAGAATACTCAAGGTATGAGGATCTTATACTGCTTCTTAGAACTTAGATAGTTCTAAGGAGCTCAACAAGACATAACTCTAAAACTCAAAAAAAAATTCTGAGTAGGAACTAGAGTTGGAAGATTTAGAGCGACTTAAGCTATAAAGAAATTTGAGCAGAGCTTCGGCTTTTTCAATCGTGAGAGTTGAGTTTTTTTTTTCTGGTCTTGATCTTCAGTATTTATAGGAGATGTTGACAAAATGGCCGTTAGAGAGAAGCGACATGTTCAACGTCTCTTTCCTCCATAATTTTTGAAGTCCGCGGATTTGATTGGGTTTGGTGCTGACTTCGTCCTATTCTGCAGTCAAATCTATACTAGGTTGTCCTTTGAAGATTTGCAATTTGATCTACAGAGCGGTTGGCCATCTGCGTGTTGACACGTGTCACTGTGACGCTGAAAAACATTAAATACAGCGCAGACATCCGCTTGGGGTAGCAGTCGTTTCACTTGAAGTGAAACCTTAAAGTCTCCAGTGCTTTGTCAGGGCTTTATGAGCTTTAACTCCTCTTGGAAAATTCCATTCGCTTTGTCTTTGCTTGAAAGATTCTACGCTTTGAGTGAATATCGCTTGACAAAAGCTCGCTTGAAGAACTCTCTTGAAGAGTCTTCGCTTTGGCACTTTGTTCCTTGCTTGAATATAGCTCCTGACGAGATCGCTAGCAGTCTTCGCTTGTAATTTCCGCTTGAGTAGATAAATCGCTTGAACATATGGAGCGGGAACACTTCGCTTGACTGACTTCGCTTCAAAGATTCTGCTTGAGTATTTTCGCTTGAGACTTCTCGCTTGAGATGAGAACCTTGAGCGATCACACTGGAAACTGCATGGCCATGAAGTCGCTTAGCTTATATCCGCTTCAACTTCAGTCTTCGCTCGGCATGAAAAACACTTGATAAAATTGAAGTTTCCTAATAAGTGAGCTTCTCTAATACAAGAAAAGATTACAAGTGTCCTACCGCTATGGGGAATTTAGAAATTAAGACTATGAATAATTAGCAAGGGGGCTTTGGTATAATCAAAACAATTAATCATTTTTATTAATGATAAATACCTCCTTAACTAAATATTCCAACAACGGTGAAGGGTAGGCCAAAATAACCCACTATCTAACACTTTCCTCGCTGTTCTTTTCGGACCAAAGTGTCCTCCACAAGCTAGAGAGTGGCAATATAAGAGGATATCTTCTTGCTCAGTCTCGGGAATGCATCTCCGGATCACTTGGCCAGCCCTTATCTTCCATAAGTAAGGATCATCCCAAATATAATGCTTACTTTCACTTTTAATCTTCATTCTTTTGGCAGTAGTGGTAATCAAAGAAGAGGGCAGATCTCCAGTCGTGAGGTAGTTGACAATATCCGCAAACCACGGCTATCCGCTTCTTCCAGTTTTTCCAGCTTGAGCTTCCAAACTGCCCGGATGGACAGCTTGGGCAGAATATAGTTGTTCCTCAGGGAAGAGATCATTCACGGGCTCGTGAACTCCTTCCTTCACTATCCAGCTTACGTGATCAGCAACCTTGTTCTCAGCCCCCTTCTTGTCTCTAACTTCCCAATCAAACTCTTGGAGTAAGAGAACCCACCGAATTAAACGTGGTTTGGTCTCCTTCTTCGACAAAAGGTACGTGAGTACGGCGTGATCGGTGTAAACAATGATTTTCGAACCAAGAAGGTAAGGTCGAAATTTCTCGAAGGCATAGACCACCGCAAGAAGCTCCTTCTCGGTGGTGTCGTAGTTTCCTTGAGCTTGATTTAGGGTCTTGGATGCATAGTAGATGACATGACTTTCCTTCCCAATGCGTTGGCCTAGGACTGCTCCGACTGCTTGGTCACTTGCTAAAAGCAAACAATAGCTACTAGTTCAAACA
Source organism: Monarda citriodora (assembly GCA_028566335.1). Classification (NCBI taxonomy): domain Eukaryota; kingdom Viridiplantae; phylum Streptophyta; class Magnoliopsida; order Lamiales; family Lamiaceae; genus Monarda; species Monarda citriodora. The sequence continues at coordinate 8,318 of JAOWBJ010102066.1, read as the reverse complement.
CTTAAAGTGAAATTAAAAACAATCAAAGGAGGCTAATGGGAGCCTCTAAATCCACGAGTGTATCTTCACCGCAAGCAAAATACTACTAAGCTAAGAGGGTTTTTTCTTTCCCAAGCAAAAGAATGAATGCTAAGTGTCTAACTAATCCTCCCAAGTATTGGAAAAGAAAAGCTCTCGAAAATAAGCCAAGTGTTGGCTTCTATACTCCTTGATCATCCACCTCACCGGTGCTGATGTGGAAATTCTCCATGATTAAGCTTTAGCATTGTCCACGTTATCATCCACGTGCCGGGTGTGTCTTTGAGTTTACTTGGGTTGTAGACACTTGCTTTCGATCTTGGCCAGTTTGAACTTACTAAGATCGTCAAAGTCGGATTTTCCGGACCACCTCAACTTAAGCTACAGATGATCCGGCTCCTCAAAGACTATAAAGATGTCTTCGCATGGATGCCCCTTGACATGACTGGGGTCTCTCCTGAAATCATTACTCACAGGCTTAACATCGATCCTAGTATTAAGCCGGTGAAACAAAAACAGTAACAGTTCGCCACGGAAAGGAACCAGGTCATCCATAATGAAGTAAATCAGTTACTTCAAGCGCAAATTCTGTTCGAAGTCAAGTACCCGACCTGGATATCCAACCCGGTGATGATCAAAAAAATTGGGGGAGGGTGGCAGATATGCATAGATTACACCGATCTCAATAAACATTGCCCAAAAAATTGTTATCACCTTCCCAATATATATAAGAAAGTAGAATCCCTAGTTGGCTATAAACATTTTTGTTTTTTAGACTTGTATAAAGGGTATCATCAAGTATTAATGTATTGGACGTCCCCAAAATAGCTTTTATTACTGATTTTGGGGTTTTCGCATATGGGAAGATGCCTTTTGGTCTATAAAATGCAGGAGCGACCTACCGAAGGATGGTCGACAAGATATTCTAGCCCCACATCAGTAAAATTGTTGAGTTTTACGTCGATGACATAGTCGTCAAGAGCTAGGAGGAGGGTACTTGCATAGGTGATCTAAGAATTGTTTTCGACATCCTCTGGAGTGTTAAATTGAAGTTAAATCCTCAAAAGTGCACCTTCATGGTGCGAGCTGGAAGATTCCTGGGTTGTTGAATATCGCAAAAGGGTCTAGAGGCTAACCCATCTAAGGTTCAGGTCGTCAAGGACATGAATGTACCTAAGTATATCCACGATATGCATAAATTAATAGGATGCCTTGCTGCTTTGAGTCGTTTCCTTTCAATTGCGGCGGAAAAGCAGCTCCCCTTCTTCCAAATTTTGAAGAAAGCACCGAACTTCGAATGGAAGGAAGAACATCATAAAGCCTTTGACGAGCTCAAAGATTACCTCGCCAATCTCCCAACATTATCCGTTCCAATGGAAAGAGAAACTCTCTCACTGTACTTTGATGCTTCGGATGAGTCCGTCAATGCAGTGCTAATGCGAGAAGAGGGGCGTCGCCAACTCCCAGTCTATTTTATAAGCCGAGCGCTCAAAGGACCCGAACTGAGGTACCAGCCATTGGAGAAAATCGCTCTTGCACTGGTCAACGTCGGAAGACGATTAAGGCTATAATTTTATGCACATCCCATCCAAGTCCTCACCGACCTGCCACTTCGGCAAAACCTCATGATGCCTGAAGCCTCAAGCTGAATTGCGAAGTGGGCTATTGAACTCGGGGAGCATGCAATACCTTTTCATCCCCGAAAAGCTATAAAAGGGAAAGCCTTAGCTGATTTTTTACCTGAGGCCAAATTCAAGGAGGATCCAAAACCTCCCAAACTGACCTCGAAGAGAATTGATACCAAGCTGTCAAAAGAAGCACATGTGAACTATTGGCAGGTATTCATAGACGAGGCTTCGGGGAAGGCAGGAAGCGGAGCGGGAATCCTACTTATCAGTCTTGATGGGCATCAGGTAACCTACTCACTCCGATTTGCTTTCCCAACCACTAACAACGAAGTGGAGTATGAAGCCCCCCCTTCACGGACTTCGCCTTGCCAAAAGCCTCAGCATACAAGCCGTAAAAGTTTACAGTGATTCCCAAGTTTTTGTGAACCACATATTGGAAGCAAGTGAAGCTCGTGGAGAAAAGATGAGGATGTACCTCAATAAAGTCAACAACTTAAGGCAGACATTTTCTTACTTCGAACTAATTATGGTTCCAAGGGGATAGAATCTCCGAGCCGACGCTCTAAGTAAGCTCGCATCTATGTCATCTAGTTCGCCGGTCGAACGTCATAAGCAGAACCATTGATGAAGCCAAACCTAATGACATCAATGACGAGCAAAACTAGATGACTCCTATCCGAGGGTACTTGGAGAAGGGGGAGTTACCGGATGACTAGCTCGAGGCTCGAAAACTTCTTGCCAAATCGCTGAGATTCACATTGGAGCAAGGTGTTTTATATCGAAAATCTCACCTCCAGCCTCTCTTAAGGTGTGTAGGACCCAGCGAAGCGGATTATGTTTTGCGAGAAGTTCACGAAGGATCTTGCGGCAGCCACATAGGTCCCCGAGCTCCATCAAACAAGGTCATGCGAAATGGATATTACTGGCCAACGTTAATACATGATGCAACCAAACTGGTCAAGAGTAGCCCAAAGTGCCAAATCCACGCGAACATGCAACGACTTCCGCAATCTGAGCTCGCAAGTATGCAAAGCCCATGGTTGTCCACGCAATGGGGGATCGACATTGTTGGGCCTTTTGACAAAGCCCCAAGTCAACTTCAGTTCCTTATCATGGCAATTGACTATTTCACGGAGTGGGTAGAAGCTAAACCATTGGCAAGAATCATTAGCAAAAATGCCCTCAAATTCGAATGGTAGAATATTGTTTGCCGATTCGAAATTCCTCACATCCTCGTCTCGAATAATGGGGCACAGTTCATGGATAGAGTGTTCAGAGAATGGTGTCAAGAACTCCAAATCCAGTGGAAGTTCACTTCGGTAGCACATCCACAGGTTAACGGACAGACCGAAGTCACCAACATAACTATCGTGAACGAACTGAAAGCTCGACTGGGACGAACTAAAAGCAAGTGGGTGGAAAATCTACCCAATGTTTTGTGGTCCTATAGGACTACACCAAGAACCTCGAACGGAGAAACACTATACATTTTAGTTTATGGAACCGAGGCAGTCATACTAGTCGAGATCGGAATGCCGAGCTCTCGTGTCATAAATTTTTCCGAGTGGGTTAATGACGAGAACCTCCAAGCTGACTTGGATCTTTTCGAACAAAAGAGACATCTTGCCTTCATAAAAGAAGCTCGATACAAACATTAAGTAGCTCACTACTATAATCGTTGAGTGAGACATCATCACTTCCAAGTCGGCAACCTCGTACTTCACAACAACGAAGTCAGCAAAGCCGAGAAGCTTGGAAAAATTAGAAGCCACATGGGAAGGGCCATACCGTATTGAAGAAGATCTAGGCTAAGGCTCATACAAGCTCGCAGACCTATCCGGTTCGTCCTAACCCCATACTTGGCATATTTCAAATCTAAAGAAATTTTATGTATAAGTGGGCGACGTATAGGATAGGTATTTGATTGCATTTTTTTTAAGATTTCATGTAATTTTCTTATTTTCATTGTCTTTCGGGAATTCCGATTTCTATTAATAAAATTTCTCTCATTCATTCGTGAGTCTCATTACATAATTGCAGGCCGAACTTATACATAAAAGTTCACCCATAAATTCTCTAAGGCTGGCCACCTTATGAGACAACGCAGATCTCTTGGACTTAAATTTGCCCGACAAGAGGGTGTAAAGTCCCAGAAATAGAACCACTACTGCAAACGAGCTACGAGTTCGGTCAATGCAAATGAGAAGTACCTAGGCTTCAAAACAGCTGTAACTTCGGTCACAGCAAAGGAGAAGCACACCTACTTCAAACCAACCATGACTTCAGTGATCACAAACAAGAAGTCTTTAGACTTTGAAAGAGCCGTGACTTTTTAATTGCAAAATAGAAGTAAATCAATTCACAAAGGAAAATGATATGCATAGTTAAATTATTTCAGTTAAAGAACAAAAATATTACAAGTTACAAGCCTGTCTATTACAACACTAAGGCTGGGGAGGCCCCTGGAATTAACTAAAGCTGAGCCATTTGCTCACAAACTTTTCACCAGTGTCGAAGTTAATGTTGAGCATAACATCAAGATCAAATCCCCGACCTCGTCCTCTCCCTCCTCCGCGGCCACTCGTACTTCGGCCAGCCGACCTACCACCTCGGTGACCTCCGATATAAAGGGGTCGAGCTTGTCGAGTCTCCACAGCTCGAATGGGCTGGCAAACAGTGACAGCCGAAGTAGAAGGACCAACATCTCCAACAAGCCGAGCCAATGAAGGATACTTATCCAGAATAACTTGGTAAAATACAGCTATTCTCTTCAGATCGAGAATTTGATCATGAAGGACGTGTGGCACACAATCAGCTCACTGACCAAATGCAGGACATTTGGTGATGAGCTTTCTTACTTCGGAGATAGGAATTCCACCACTTCGGTGCACAAAAATCTCGTAAGTCGCATGCCCCTGCGCCATCTTGTCATTTGACTTCAGCTCGTCTTTAGCCTCCTTCAGCTCATCTTGAAGTAAGGTATATCGCGCGTGGAGTTTATCATACTTAATCTGTGCCCATGTGGCAATCCACTGGGACTCCTCGACAACTTGGCCATATTGCTCCTTCCAATGCTTCAGTTCATTCTCCAGTCCACTTGACGAACTAGGCCCAACCGCAACCACAGTGCTGACTTGATAATATTTGTCTTTCCAGAATGCTACTTCGGTTTTAGCGGCCTCAAGCGAATCTAAAAGCTCATTTATGTGATCAGAAAGGTGCGAAGCATCATACATTTCGGGTGACTGACACAAGTAATAAAATAAAGGCGAACTCAGATATGATGGAAGAAAATGTTTTCATTTCATTACAAAGCAAATCAGTACCCTAATGATAGTGTAATTACATGGGGAGAGGCCTACAAAAGTCAAAAAAAAAAAAAAAAAAAAAAAACTACAAAGAGGAGAGGTCAACCAACCCTTGTCTCTAGGCCGACCTCTCGATTCTCCTCATCTTCGGGAGTGTCACCCCCCTTCCTAGCTTCGGCGAAGTGCGCCTCTACCGCAAGATCGTGATCCACCTCGATCGCACGGATAGACTTCGCAGTAAGGCAATCAGAAGCGGACTCCAGCTCATTCAGCAATGGAAAGTCCCAAAGTCCTTACCACACTTCTGCAGAAAGAGCTCAGTTGTGATCATCGCTCGACTGCCTCTCGAACCCATACTTGGGAATATCCAAGGCCGGGTGGCCTGTCTATGCGGCCTTAAGAGCATCCATTGCAACTTCCTTCTTAAGTATGTGGACAACGGCGGAGGCCAGCTTCCCAAACCTCTTGGAGAGAAGCAATCTCTCCGTGAAAGCCCACAGTAGAGGGCCTTGTGCAGCGACGACCTCAGATTTTAGATCGTCGCGCTCCTTTTCCCGCGTCTTTGCCTCCGGCCTTAGCCGAGGCTTCCTCTCCCTCAGCATCCGCCAACCTCTGGCGGAGTTGTTCCACCTCCTCGTTCATTTCCGCCGTGACCATCGCAACGGCCTCCTTCTCCAGCAGCCCCACGACCTGCGATATCATCTCCTTGGCCCTCTGCACACATGGCACAAGTTAAGCTAAAAAGGTCATTCATGTTTTAAAATCTTGCGAAGCAAAAGGACATTTACCTCGACTCCAGAAAGGGCTGGTGGGGCGAGCTGATCCGAAGTCATGTCGACACGGGACTACCATGCTCTCCTTCACCCCCTTCCTTATTCTTTTGAAAAGTTGTTGGGGTGGAGAGTTTTCCCCGGTTTGAGGGGACTACAGGTCGCCTACAGTCCTCTCCGAGCTGGAGGCGGACACCGTCGGCTCGGCTCCAGCCGACCTTTTGTTCTTCTTCTTTACCAGAACACGCTCAAGATCCACTACAAACAGAAAACATTTCAAATCAGTTCGGTGAAGAGAAAAGACTAAACAAAAAAAGATAAACATCGAGGAGAAGGTTCTTACCCTTCACCATCTCCTTCTCGGTAGATGGATCATGAGTGTCAGACTTCACTCCGTACTCCGCGATCAACCTTTCCTTCAGAGCGAGGTACTTCTTTGATGGTCTTATCCCATCTAAGGTGTCAGTTCGCCATGCGAACTCTGGCACGCCTACATCGGCAACTCAAATGAGTTAAAAAGGGTAAAAATCATGTCCCAAGTCATAGGCTCCCCAACCTTAGACTCCAAAAAGGACATATGAACAAAGGAGTTCGGCGTCACTACAGAGATATAAGCAGGATTAAGAGGAAATCCGAGGCCACTACAAAGAGCATCCTCATACACGGTTATTTACCCCGGAGGCGGAGTACATGCCCGATCCGATGGGCAAAGAATGATGTAAGCAGAATTTTCCTGTAACGTCCCATTTTTATTTTTACTACTTAACAACTAGTCATATTTTACGGCAATAAAATCTCGCCTTCAATTTTCGAATCTTTGGATAATGCGTGATTTCTTTTATATATAGATAAGCGTGATTTTTGAGTTTTTAAAAACACATTTCATTGTCGTAACAGAAACACGATTTACTCAAGTTGATAACTCAGAAACAGGATTCGTTGATTATAGAGTTTAGAAAGGCTTTCGGTTATTTAAATCCCGACAGTATCAAGTATTCAATGAGCTTCGAAAGAAAAGGCATAACGTTAGTATTAATAATTGAAGTTACAAGCCTTGTACTCTTGTTCCCTACGCTAGTTCGACCTGTCCTACCCCGGAAAAGAAACAGCTAAGAAAACACGGATGGAGCATATTACACTGCTCAAATTACAACAAAAGAATAAATAGAATACAATTACAGATCGGAGCAATGCCTTAGCCAACAAGACAGAAGACCAAAAAAAATCGAATTACATCTCAGAATATGAAATAGCTAAAATGCAACCAGGAGATCAACCCCAAATCGCCGGAATAGGCAAAGAGGGAACAACCCTTTTCTCCTTCATCCCAAGACCAGCAGCAAATGTAGCTAGCCTCTAGGAAAATGGCGAAACAAGCCTTCCGAGTCAGCAACCCAGCAGCCAATCAAAACCAGCACAAATTAGTCAACCGAGCAAAAACTAGAACAAGCAGAAATCAACCCACAAGGGAACAAATTAAACCAGTCAAGCATGCTAGGAAGGACAAAAGAAATCAGTAGAAAATCCCAGCAAATAAATGCCACATAAGCTCGTTAGGAGTAGTAGGATCAGGCATATATATACATGCCCTCCCCTTCACCAACCCTCACTTTCCCAAAAAACACTTAGAAAAAATATAGAAGAAGGAGGCAATAGCAAGGAAGAGCAGAAGCAGCAGAAGGAGCACTAGCAACCGCCATTCCCACACTCGAGGTAACAAACATCACCCAAATACCTTTTTCATTTTAGTTCAAAGCCTAGCAAGACTCTAAATTGCTGATTAGGAAGAAAATAACCTAAGACTCAAACCATAAAGCATGTTAGACTCAAACAGTTAAAAGACCTCAAGGACTCCCTAGCATGAAACTGACTTTTGATTTGCAAACAAGCATGCAAAATCAATAGAGTAGCATGACTTAACCAAAAATCAGACCTATGCATAAAAGCAAGCAGGATCAGATAGATAACACTTAGGAATTTCCATAAGCATGTTTATTCAGAATAAAACACATTAGCTCGACCAGGAAATAGAAAAAAGCAGTCGGTAGCATACTGAAACAGGGAACTCATAAAACTTGAGTAATCACCAAAAATAAGAACAAAAACACACAAAAGAACCCTAGACCAAGAAGTCGACAAGGACCATAGGGTTAGGGTTTTACCTGCCGAGCAAGGGGGTCGCACAGAGAGACTCGCCGGAGCGAGCCGGAAGACCTCGATCAAGCCATCGCCTCGGACTCGAACGACCTGCAAGGAAAGAAGCAATGGTTAGCAGGGAGAGAGAGAAAGAGACATAGAGAGAGAGAGAGAGAGAGAGAGATAGACTGAGGGAAGGGATTACCTCATCGGCGACGGAATTAGGCCGGCGACTCACGACGGTGGAGGAGCCACATGCACAACCAGAAGAACCCGCCGGAGCATTGGCATTAGCAGCCGAGCGCCTTCTCATCGATAGGGCAGACTCCACCCGAGGCCATCATAGCACCGAGGCGACAACGGAGGAGAAACACCCGAGAGGAAGAACCCCAACGAGATCAAACGGCCTTAGACCGGGGGGGGGGGGGGGGGGGGGGGGGGGGGGGGGGGGGGGGGGG
>JAOWBJ010101866.1:0-14693 GCA_028566335.1 Monarda citriodora | reverse complement strand
AAAGCGAGTAAAACTACCTAGGCATGCAAAATAAACGAAAGCAATAAATCCTAAGACTACGAAAGCAATAAACAAAGCAATTAAAGACATGGAAAAGAAACATAAATCTAAGAATTAAAATCAAGCAAAGAAAATAAATCTAAACCTAAACTCAAAGCAAGAATCAAAAGCAATAATTCTATCCTAGACTTGGAATTAAGAATCGAAAGTGATTAAAACGAATAATTGAAATCTAAACCTAAGCAAGCAATAAGAAAGCAATAAACTAAGCTAGAACTTAGGAGAATCAAGCACATGCACTAAAGCAATAAATAAAGACAAAGAACGAAGGAAGGATTAAGAACGAAAAACCCGATTAATTGAATTAAACTTCGATGTCTTGAATCTCCAAAGCTCCAAAGCAATAAAATAACTAAAAAGATGATAAAACTGATCTAAAGTCGTGCAAAGAGGTGTGCTAGGGTTTACAAAATCATCCCATATATATAGGGAAAAACCCTAATTTAAAGAAGGCAATTTTCGTACATGAGTCTCGGCTGGCCAGCGGGCGCTGGCCCAGGAGCCAGCGGGCGTGGGCCTAGTGCGAGCCAGCGATCGTGGGAAATGAGGGCCAGCGGGCGCGGGCCTTGGGGCCAGCGGTGGCTGGCCCCCGCGGTCAGCTGTTCTGGGTTTTCTTCCTTCTGCGCTTCCTTCTTCACTTCTTCTTCGCTTCAATCATTTCTCGACCCAAAAGAGTATGTAATTCACCAACTTTCCTACAAAACATAAACACGAAAAACACACGTAAACGAGAACAAAAACACCTAAAAATACGACTCACACAATACAAAATACTAAGAAAAAATAGACACAAAAATAGCACAATCAAATCCCTCACACTTGAATCTTTGCTTGTCCTCAAGCAAACTATTTAATCAACACATTACAACAATCAAATCATTCCTCAAATATGAAGTTCATCCTTTCAAACCTATTCCCTAATTGTGCTTTTCGAATTCATCAATGCCTCATAGCAAAAGTTTTCGAAAACAGTTTAGAACACGAAATTTCAAATCAAGCCAAGCAATTGCAAGTCATTCACTTTCTCAACTTAAAATTCAATCATTCGGGTATCTCGAATGTAGGAATAAGTTCACATTCATCGAAATCATAACATGCATCACTTTAACCATATGCTTGCCTATCTACTCAAGTTTCATCCACTAAAATGTTTGCACAACTAGAATAAAAAAGGTCTTTATTAAAGCTTGTAATGTAGGGACATTGGTTTAGGTAGGGAGATTTATTCACTTATTCCTTTCATTCACACTCTTCTCCTTTCACTATCCCATCCCTTTTCTCATGAATATCAAAGCTTTTTCTAGTCGTAAACTTGGAGAACAAAAATCCTAATGCCTTATTCTTTTTCTTTCTTTTTCTTTTCTTTTTCTCTTTTTTCTTTTTCTTTCCTTTCTTTTATAAGGCAAAAAGTTCTAGGCAAATTCACTCGAACGAGTAGCCTCATCTTCTAACCATTCATCTAATATTTTTCTCAATTCCACATGATTCCCTTAACCATCCTTTACCCCCTTATTCTTCGGTTTAAGAAAGAAAGGCTCCATAAAAAGGCTCAAAGGGGGGACAACAATGGTGATGTGTAAATCGGGTTAGTGTATATGGAAAATGGCTAAGAAAGTTGGCCTAAGATCATCTCCAAATTGTGCATACTAGTGCAAACTAGTGGCGTCCTCATCTCCATCGCCCTACTCATCATCGTACTCGCCATCCTCATCATCGTACTCGCCCTCCTCATTCTCGTCACCCTCGGGGGCTTCCTCCTCCTCATTTGGCTTCCCACTTCAGCGGTTCCACTCCCTTTCGGGTCCTCCCAAGCGGCGATCCATGGATCCGAGTCGGGTGTCCAAGGAGCCCAACGAAGTAGACAAGGCGTTGACCGATCGACCCATGGTGTTGACAGTCTTGCACAGGCCGGTGAACTGAGTGTGGAATGTTTGAAACTGGGAGAAGAACTGCTCTTGATAGTCGAGGAAATACTGGGGCGCTCCCGAGTGCGGGTTGTGTTTATACTGCCACAAAGGAGGTGGAACCGACGGGTCTTGAGTCTGCTCGAAGTGAGACTGAGTGTGAGTGTAGGGTGGTTGCTCGTATTGGGCCTTTTCATCCATGCGCTCATCGCCCAAGGGGTGCGTGTGACTCCCGGAAGGCCCGACTCCACCACTCTCGAACCGTCGTTGTTGCACGACGCACGCCCTCGCCCCGTAGGGCTTCCAAGTGACCCCATCATTCATAATGTAGTGATCGCGGCGGAGGGAAGAGGCGGTGATTGGATGGCTGCAGACTTCTTTAAGCGGCTGGATGTCGAAGTTCTTGAACATGGCAAGCCTAGTGGCGATGTGGGCCCAGCCGGCAGTCCCCTTTTGTTGGATGTGGAGAGACACAATTTGCTTCCATATGAAGCCAGTAATGCACACTTTGATTCCATTCTTGGCCGCCCACATTAGGTAGACCTCCGTCGAATTCACCTTCGTGGCTTCTTTCTTTCCCATGATGTTGAGGGCGAGGAATTTGTGGAGTACGAGGAGAGCAGGATCCTGCAAGAAACCAGGAGACATACCGCTATTATTCCAATTGCGGAACCCAGTTAGCTTAAACCAAGTATGAATAACATTAAAATCATCGGGTAACCGTAAAACAGCGCCCCTAGATTTCGAGAGACCAAACACACGATTCGTAATAGCTAAAGAAACGGTAATCTCCTCACTCATAAGACAACAAGTGATAGAGGTGGAATCGCCAACTCTAGCAAAAGAAGACACAAATTCAACAGCTAATTGCTCAAAACCCACCTAAACCGTGGTAGCAAACTTCTCACAACCCAAAACTTTTAAATAACGTCTCAAATCATCCCCGATGCGTAATCTATCAAAATCTTCCATAACAAGATGTGCGTGATGATTGATTTTATTACGAAAAGCTTTATAAAGATTACCTTCTCGGGCCGATTCAAGATGGAATGGACAACAAAAGGCTTGTTGAAAGGTTTGGTCGTAATTACTCGTGGGACAACGTGAGAGTCGCGGGTTGGAGGGCTCGGCCTTGGCATGTTTTATGCATTTTCCTTTGTCTCTTCCCATAGCTAGCAAGAAAAGGAGTAAAAGAGCAAGGGGGAAGAAGAATTACCGAGAAGAGACGACTCCAACAGGCGCGGGAGAGACGAAAACTCGCGGGATGCCTGCGGGGGCCAACCGGCACGGGCTACGGGCCAACAGGCGCGGGCTCGGCGGCTGGAGGCGGAGCTGAGGCGGCGGCGGTGGCATGACAGGCGGCAGTAGGGCAGCAGCAGGCGGTGCGGCGGCGTTTGGGCGGCAGAGAGGCAACGGCCGGCGGCGAACGGAGGTGAGCTGCTATGGTGGAGTCGGAATCGGGGGCGGAATTGGTGGCTGGAAGCTGGGGCGAGCCGCTCTGCAAAAAGAGGGAGAAGGGGGTTAGGGTTTGCCAAGCACCGAAATTCTGGTATTTAAAAGACGACGGGCCCGCGGTCGTTGGCTCTTCCCCCGCGGGCGTGAGGCCTTGCTCCCAGAAGCCAGACAAAGGGCACCCCAGCGGGCGCTGGCTCCAACCCGCGTGTGCGGGACATTGCTCCCAGAATCTAGACGAGGGACGTCCCAGCGGGCGCTGGCTCCTCCCCCCGCGTGCACGGGGTCCACGCCTCAGTTGCGGGTCGCTGCCTCCTCTCGCGGGCGTGGGCCACCCAGTAGGCGCTGGGTGGCTAAAATAGGTGTTTTCCCTAATCGTGCCCTACGAACGAAAAAGAAGAAAAATCAAAATAAAACTAAATAGGAAAATTTCAAACTAAACGAGAGAAAAAGAAAAAACCGACTAAAAAAAAAGAGAAAATTGTTTTTATGATTTTTATAAAATGATGGGTTGCCTCCCATTAAGCGCTTGTTTAACATCTTTAGCTCGACGCCTGTTTCTTCAAGTTGTTGGAACGAAGGCCGGAACGGAAGTTGTTGGCTCGGTCACTTTAGCATGATGTCCGGGTGCCTCCAACTTGCTTGTCTTTCCATCCACTCCTGTGGGTTTGCTCTTGGTGTTAGCAGAATTTGAACGAAGGCAAACATCCCCATCGTCGTGGCCACATCCATCGACAACCAAATTTTGCGTGGAGGTCCAGACAGTGTGTGAGCTTCAGCAGTGTCGAAGGATCTAGAGAGCCAATGCGTGCGTGCTCGCTCATCACAGTTTGAACTCGATCCTCCGGCCTTTCAACCACTTCTGATTCTGCCATCTTCACAGTGGTTTCCTCCTTGAGCTGCATATCCTGCACAATACAATTCTCGACCAAGGCTTTAATCGTGTCATTTGGCGAACAATGCACATGTGTATGACTCGTATGCCTAAAATTCTCATGCAACATAGGAATGGACCTAACACAGACATTTGAATCATGCTATTTTTCACATCGATGACAGTGTTAGTAGTAGCCATGAAACCTCTACCTAATATGAGACTGGGGTTTTGCATCTCACCTACATCCAAAATCACAAAATCTAAGAGCACGACGAAAGTCCCTATACGGACAAGAATGTCCTCTACCATTCCCCTAGACTGTTTAACAGAATTATCCGCAAACTGCAAGCACATGGTAGTAGGAATTAATTATAGTCCTAGATTTTGAAAATTAGAGTACATCATAAGATTTATTTCCGACCCCAAATCTAGCATACCAGAAAATGTCTCTCCATTCCCGAAAGCAAGTTCGATATTAAAGCTACCTAGATCATTTTGCTTAACTGGGAAAGGACGATGCACCAAAGGGTTCTCAAGCTTCACCTCCTCTTTTGAGCTTTCACCAACAGACTCCAACTTGACCTCTTCTTTCGAGTTCTCACCAATGGTATCCAACTTCTCTTCCTCTTTCGAGCTTTCACCAATGGACTCCATCGTCTCGGGGGGGCGAATCCTTGCACAGCTTAGCATGAGGTGGGATGTACCGGTTTGAAGCCTTGTGGAGCGGAGAAATCACCTCGGAGGGTTGAGTCGCCACGCTTCGGGGGTCAAATGGCACTGGCTGTGCGGAGCAGTGGGCTGTGGATGAGGGTGCCCAACGCCTGTTGGGTCCCCAACGGGCACTGGGCACGAGAGGTTGATCGGTTGTGCGAGAGGCCCAACGCTGGACATAGGCCCGCGACCGCTGGCCAGTGGCGGCAGTTCGCCGAACGGTTGCTCCTCCGTCTCGTGCTCTCTCTGTTCGCCACCTTGCAGCACTGAAATCGCCTTAACTTGATGGGGCTGCATCCACTGCCCTGGAATCTTCCCATATTTCCTTTCTTGAGTGAGTTGATTCAGTGTTCCAGAGATTTGGCCCAATTGGTTCTCGAGTCTTTTGTTGATTGCTTCGTAGTGCTCGAGCTGCAATTTTGTTTGCTGCATAAACAAAGCACACTCGTCAGGTATGTTAGAAGTTTCATTCTTAGGTGGAGGAGGAAGTAGAAGTAAGGGTTGAGAAGCTTATGGACGAGGTTGTTGAAACTGGTGGCCTCTTGAGCGTGTGCTCCCGAGTATGCCTGCTGATTGTAGAACTGTGACGGCTGCGGTTAATAGAATTGGGTCTGTGACGGTGGATAATAGGCCTGCTGCTGATAGAACGGCGGTGGGTTCGGATACCGAGGAGCGAACTGTTGGTTTGGGCGTCGATTTTCGAAGTTGTTGTTCGACCCTTGCCCTTGGAAACTTCATCCTCCATACCCTTGCGCAGGCGCCGGTGGTGGTGGAAATCCTTGCGCGGCATACGCCTCCGCACCGCCCTCGTAGGTCATCTCCACCATCCGTGGGCAGAAATCCACAGAATGGTCTATGTCTCCACAAATTCCATAGTGTTCTTGTTCAAACTCAGGTTGAGGAGCAGGAGTCGCTTGTGCCATCTTGAGCTCTTGAAGATATCTCATCACTTCCGCCAACTGTTTTTGCAGGTCTGAGCCAGTCTCATTAGCTTGAACATTTCGGGGCCGTGACAACTTTTGCAACGAACTAGAGGCGAGTGTCTCGAATATCTCCTTGAGCTCATCAGCAGTCTTCACACCTATGTGTCCTCCAGCAGTGCTATCAACCATGAACTGACAAGTCTAGATCAGGCTGTCGTAGAAGAATTGCCAAAGCATCTCGTCGGCGAGCTGATGGTGGGGGCACTGCTGTAGGCTGCTATGGCCTACGAAACATAGCGAAGCGACTAGTTATCAAGCGGGATGGATTTCCCCTTTGTCTTTTATTTACGAAAATATGTAGTCGAGCGAGCATGGTGTCGTCCTAACCGCTTTCTCGAGCATGGGATAAATTGTCCGGAGCGACCAAGGTCCCCGTATTCTTGTTTTAAGCGCCTCACAAGCGATTGTATGTGCTTTGAAATTCTTAGGATGCCGCCACGACGAAGAATACCGAGGGGAGAAATTCCCAGAGCCGAGGGAGGTGTGGATGCTAATCCGCCTCCGGATATAAAGATTGAAGAGTTTTTTCTCCGACAGAATTCCCCTACTTTTGATGGGATGGGCAACCCAGCTAGTGCCGAGCTGTGGATAAGGGCCCTAGAGCGAATTTTCAACTATTTGAAATGCTGTGATCAAGAGCGCTTGGCCTGCGTCGCTTTCCAGATGACCGGATCGGCTGATTTCTGGTGGGAGGCCAGAAGAAAGATTATGACTCTCAATCAACTAGCAAATTTTACGTGGGAGGAATTCAAGGAGGCTGTATATGACAAGTACGTGCCAAGGAGCTACCGTAAACAAAAGGAGGCCGAGATCCACAACCTCAAGCAAGGGGAGATGACGGTCAATGATTACGACCGTAAGTTCCGTGAGTTGTCTCGATTTGCGCCAAATCAAGTGGATACTGATGAGAAAATGGCGGAAAAATTTTGTGTTAGGTTGAAGCCTGAGATCCGAATGCCACTAGCGAGCCATGGAGGGCTGTCCTATGCGGAATCACTCAGTCGAGCGCTGGATGTTGAAGCCGCTATGCCGAGCGAGCAACCGATAATCGCTTCCCACCCCGTGCCGCCGCAAGGAGAGAAGCAGAAATGGGTTGATAGCGGTAATGGCACCCGCAAGCGACCTTGGCAAGGTCAGCAAGGTCTGCAGTGCCCGCCGCTCCAAAGGCCAGCAAATCCGCTTCCCCCGAGCTAGAATGTCCGAGCGCCCGCTCCTTGTCCAAGTTGCAGGCGATTTCATAAAGGAGGATGCCAAGCTGGTAGCAACAATTGCTACACTTGTGGAAGGCCTGGTCATTTTGCTAGCCACTGCCCCACCCGCCAAAATCACTCGAACCCAGCTCCAAGATCCGCTCCACTTCCCCCACCCTAGCAGCTCCATGCTATCCAAGCTCAACCTGGACCCGCTTCCCCTCTTCTGCCTTAGAACCAGCAGTTCCGCCAATTTCAAAGGCAGCAGAATGAGGCTAGAGCGAGCTCTAGCAAGCAGCCGTCTGCTAAGGACCAAGGTAATTTAGCAGGTATGGGAACTCTCAACGACGTGCCTATTTTGATTCTATTCGATACTGGAGCTTCGCACTCTATCATTTCTGAGGCCTGTGTAGAGAACCTAGAACTACTTACTAAACCCCTAAGAGCTCCCTTGAATGTTATCTCACCGGTAGGAGGAAGACTATCCTTGAATAGGCACTACCTTAACCTCGAAATAACCATAGGCTCTCTTAAGCTCGTAGCGCGAACTCTCGGTGTTATGCTCATAACAGACGTAGATGTAATCCTCGGGATGGATTGGCTAGCGGTAAATTTCGCTACGATCTTGTGTAATCAGAGGCAAATTTCTTTTCGAATCCCCGGTTAAGAAGCTACCACGTTCCATAAGATTTCGATGGGAGGCCACAAGTCGATTATTTTGGTGATTCGAGCGGCAAATTTGATAAGGAGAGGGAATACGGCTTACCTCGCTTACGTGAGTGGAGGAAAGTAAGGAAGAGACCACCCACAGGTGGAGGATGTTGATGTTGTTTGTGAGTATCCCGATGTTTTTCCCAAAGAGTTACCCGGACTGCCTCCCGATAGAAAAGTGGTGTTCACCATCGACCTAGAGCTCGGATTGGCCCCGGTGTCTGAGGCACCCTATCGAATGGCATCAAAGGAGATTGAGGAGCTTAAGGTCCAGTTGCAAGAGTTGATGAATGTGGAATTTATTCGTCCAAGTGTCTCGTCGTGGGGAGCTCTCGTTTTATTCGTCAAGAAGAAAGATGGCTCGATGCGCATGTGTATAGATTACCGCGAAGTCAACAAGCTCACATTGAAGAACAAGTATCCGCTACCACGAATAAATGATTTGTTTGACCAGCTTAGAGGAGCGAGCGTGTTCTCCAATATCGATTTGCGCTCCGAATATCATCAGTTAAATGTGCGAGTGGAGGATATCCCTAAGACCGCCTTTCGAACCCGCTATGGTCACTACGAGTTTGTAGTTGTTCCTTTTGGTCTTACGAACACTCCAGTGATGTTTATGGACTTGATGAATCGAGTGTTCCATCCTTAGTTGGACAAGTTTGTCCTCGTATTCATTGATGACGTGCTCATTTATTCGAAGAGTTCGAAAGAGCACGAAGAGCATTTAAGAGCGGTTTTAGGAACACTAAGAGCGGAGAGGCTATTCGCTAAGTTTAGCAAGTACGAGTTCTGGTTGAGAGAAGTGATGTTTCTTGTTCATATCGTGTCATCCAAGGGGATTCAAGCAACCCCACGAAGATAGAAGCGATCCAAAATTGGAAGTCTCCAACTACCCCGAATGAGATTCGAAGCTTCCTTGGGTTGGCAGGATATTACCGGAAGTTTATTAAGGGATTTTCCCGTATAGCGAGACCGCTCACTCAGTTGCTACACAAAGGAGTGAAATTTGAATGGACATTGGAATGTGAAACGGGTTTTCAAGCGCTTAAAGAGAAGATAACCACAGCCCCTATCCTAGCGGTTCCTGAGCCAAATGGAGAGTATGTGTTGTACACGGATGCTTTCAAGAGCGGACTTGGATGTGTGCTAATGCAAGATGGGAGGGTTATCGCTTTCGTGTCACGACAACTTAGGCCGCAAGAGTAGAATTATCCGACCCACGATCTAGAGCTAGCTGCCGTAGTACACGCTTTGAAGATTTGGAGGCATTATTTGTATGGGGTAAGAGTCGAGATTTATACCGACCATAAGAGCCTCAAGTATTTCTTTGGGCAAAGAGACCTCAATATGAAGGAAAGGAGATGGCTAGAGTTAGTCAAGGATTACGATTGTGGGATTAACTATCACCCGAGAAAGCCTAATCTTGTAGCGGACGCTTTGAGCTGCAAAGCTTCGCCTCAGCTCGCTTGCTTCAGGAATGATGGCTCTCGGAAAAAGTCTTACTTTCAAGCACTGGAAGGATTGATCGTGTCAGAAAAGTCGCTCACAGAAGAGTTTCAGAAGATGAAGCTAGAAGTGTTGTCCCCACCGGAGACCATCGATGGAGCGATCGCTACGTTGTCCATAGCACCCGATTTGAGGGGAAGAATTACTGAGGCTCAAAGGAAGGACGAGGTCCTTGAGAAAAGACAAGTGGAGTTGAAAATGGGAAAGTCCGGAGCGTTCCGAGAAGAAGTGGACAACGCCATCAGGATGAGCGGACGATTGTGCGTACCACCAAGTGAAGAGCTCAAGAGCGAGATTTTGAGTGAAGCCCACGATACCCCATATACCGCTCACCCAGGCAATACGAAGATGTATCAAGATCTCAAGGGGAAACTCTGGTGGGAAGGTATGAAGAGGGATGTGGCCACTTATGTGAGAAGGTGCTTAGTGTGCCAACAAGTGAAAGCGATGCACCAGCGCTCTTATGGGAAGTTGCAGCCGGTAGATATTCCCGAGTGGAAATAGGATCATGTCGCTATGGATTTTGTAGTGGGACTGCCAAAGACGAGAAGAGGGAACGATGGTAATAGTGGATCGCTTGACGAAAAGCACTTATTTTCTTCCGATAATGGTAACTTTCACTTCTAAGAAGCTCGCTCAGTTATATGTGCGAGATATTGTCCGTGTGCACAGAGTGCCGAAGTTGATCACTTCGGATATGGATTCAAAGTTCACATCGTGATTTTGAAGGAGCTTGCAGAGCGAGTTAGGAACCAAGCTGAATTTTAGCTCCGCTTATCATCCCCAAAGCGATGGGCAGTCGGAGAGGACTATCCAAACCTTAGAGGATATGCTAAGGACCGTAGTGTTTGACCAAAGCGGTCAATGGGAGCCCGCTCTGCCTTTGGTAGAATTCGCTTACAATAATAGTCATCAAGAGACTATTGGTATGGCCCCATATGAAGCCCTCTATGGGAGGAAGTGTAGATTGCCGCTCTACTGGGATGGAGTGGGAGAGAGAAAAGCGCTAGGCCCCGAAGCGATCGGTGAAATGATTGAGACAATAAAACAAATAAGGGTTCGAATGAAAGAGTCCGAGGATTGGAAAAAAGTGTATGCCGACCGAGGGCGAAGCGAAGTCGAGTTCGCTATAGGCGACAAGGTTTTCTTGAAGGTATCTTCACTCAAGGGAGTGCTAAGGTTCGACGTGAAAGAGAAATTAAAGCCTTGCTTCATAGGACCCTATGAAGTTTTGGAGAGGATAAGCCTCGTCGCCTATAGGTTGGCTTTGCCACCAAGCTTGAGTAGCATGCATAATGTGTTCCACGTGTCCCAGCTTTGCTAGTATGTGTACGATCCGAGACACATAATCCACCAAGAAGAAATTGAGCTTGCTCCCGACCTAAGCTACGAGAGCCGACCAGAAGCGATTTTAGATCGCAAAGTGCAACAGCTTAGAAATAAGTCTATCATCGTTGTAAAGGTTTTGTGGAAGCACCAAGGCCAAGAAGAGGCCACTCGGGAGCTTGAAGAGAAGATGCTAGAAATGTACCCCGAGTTGTTTAAATAGATAAGCAAAATTTCGGGACGAAATTTCTTTTAAGGTTGGTAGGATGTAATAGCCCGAGTTTTTAAATCGCTATTAATAATAACGAGTTCTTTTAAGATGATGATGAGGTTTCACTTTTATGATTTAAGTAATAAGGTTACAAGCGAGAGATCGATAAGAGTTATGTTTTATGTTATTTACGTTTGTATTTCCTCGCTTGCCTTAATGTGCTAAAGCGACTCCCGCTTGTCGCTTGAAAGTTATGGCTAAGGGTGGTGTGTAGTAAGGGTTTTAAAGCAATCGAGTACGCTCCGGACAGTTCGGAGTGGATTCGTAAATCGCTTCAGTTTCGAAGAAAAGAAGTTCGCTTGTGCCGAGCTGAAGCGAAGAGTGTCACTCCGCTCGAGCTGAGCAAGAAGTCACTTCAATCGAATTCGCTTAAACTGAGCAAGAGTTTAGAGCAAGTGTAGCAAGAGAGCGAATTTTGAGAGCGAGAAAGGTTGCACCTCAAGCGATTCCGATCGAGGAGTGAAAGTCAGCAAACGACTGTGAGAAGTGTGCCAGGTCCATTAATTACGTGTCAGTCAACCCTACTTTTTGTGCAACATGCCACCACCCTAATGGCCAGTACTATGTGTACTTTTCTGCAAAAGCCGATTTACTTTACTTTAAAAATATAATTTTATTAATTCTGGAAAAGAGTACACCACGCCTCTATAAATACCCACACCCTTGGGATTCATTTCCTTGATGCCATTTCTTAAACTTCATTCAAAATTTAGAGAGAGAAAGTGAGACCGAGAATAAGGAGAGATCTAGTTAAGAACTCGTTCAAGTCCATGTTTCAAGGTAAAATCTCCAAACTTTTCGTTCGATATTTTGTCTAAGCTTGAGAGAAATATCTTTTTAAAATACCGGTATTTTGTGTTTTGTCTATGTTTGAAAGAAAAACCTTGGTATTTTGAGAAATCCTAAAGTCATGTTATGTTTTCAAACTCACCTTTCAAAAACTAAGCGTCGTTCTGAGTTACCGTAGTCAAACGTTAGAAAAAGAGGCGAGCTAAGGTTTTATGGTTTCCTTACTTGAAATAAGTTTCTTAATAAAGAAACGAGCACGGAAAACAGCTAAGTGAAGTCCAGAACCCTTCACTGTCCTCTCCATTTTTCTATACGTTTTATCCCTTTTTCAAAGGAAAAGTGTGAAACCGTTCCAGTTTCAGATCTGTACCTTATTTTGATAATGCTATGAAGTCTTATCCTGCGAGAGCTTTCTTAGAAAGAAGAAAGTAGGTAGACCGTATTCTGTTAGAGCTATTCTTGAAAGAAATATACAAACAAGTTATACTCTGCTAGAGCTTTTCTGGAGAGAAGAGAGATAGCCAAATCGCTCTAACCCACCTCTGACCCAAGCGATAAGTTAGCCGAGCGAACTTGCGCTCTTGATTAAGAATGTCTCCTTATATGTGTATTCGCTCTTACTTTCTTAAGGGTACGTGAAAGAGGAAAGGTTAGCGAGCGACTACAAGCAACCCTCCACCAAGCGAATTTTGAGGTGGGCTTTCTAACTAAGGACCCAAGCGGGTTAAAACCATCGTGCAATCAGTCGTCGAGCGGATTATATTTTGAAGCGAATATGTTATGTTTTCTTTAAAAAGCTTACCATGCCATAAAGTTTAACGTTTAATGTAAGATGCCTATCTGTCGGCTGTGTGCCAAGGATTTGAGTACGATCGGCCTAAGCATGTGTTTCTTAGGTAGTGCACTTAGGTTCGCTTTGCTCAGGCAAGCGACCGTGGTTCTAGGTTGAGGTCGGCCAACCTCCCTAGATCGGATTATTAAGGACAGATATGGTGAGGCATTAAAGTAAGAAAGGTTTTTATGAGCTTAGGCTCTTTCTAAAATCCTTATGCTCTTATTAATGTATGGCTGTTAATGTAGTGATTTTGGGCAAAGTGTTCACTGAATGCTTTAAAGTACTCAGCCCTGTGCACGTTTTCCTTGTGTGCAGGTTGAACAGGTTACGGTCGAATGGGAGCGGTGACGAGTGGGCTTTTGCTTACAAGCAATTTTTGAATAAGAATTTGGTGGTGCAAGTCCTCATACTTGCATCAAGTATTTTCTCTGTTATGTCCAAACTCGCTTCCTTTCATTTATGGTTTTGTAATGAACAAACAAGATGTGCCACCTCTCCGCTACAATCAACGTTTTATTTAAATTTCAACTCTGCTTTCCTTAGTATTGAGTACTTCATTTTTGCAAGTGTATTTTGGAATGATGCATGTGAGATCGAGCGAAGCAATTGTCTTACATCCCTAAAATCTTTTACGCTTTTAATTAAAGTCTCTCTAAATCTTTACTTCCGCTATAAACATCTGAGCATTTATTTTTGCGCATGCTAAGGATTACTTTCATTGCTATAGGAAAGGCTTGTAATTCAATTGAAGAAATTATATGCCAAGGAACACCTTCAAGTACCCTCCTTAATACATTGTTTCATAAAATGGCAAACGACTTTATTAAAATTCGCTGATACTGAGCGATATTCCACAAGCGACATTTTAAAGAAATCCGCTCCAAATATTTTCAAGCGGTCTTTTCCCCAAAGCCGCTCAACTCGAGAATTGACTTTTTAAGTAATATTTTAAGTGATCCGCTCAAGAGTGTTTCAAGCGATATTTCCAAAAATCGCTCGTGTAGAGTAATGATTTTCAAGCGAAGTTTAGCGATGCTATTTAAGTCTGAGAAAATATTACCTTTCCGCTCTAGGCCAAATTCCGCTTAATCTTATGGTTTCCGTTATTGCACCCTACTTTGTTTATCGTAGCGACCTTCCGGGCTCGGTTTTCCATAAAAAGGGTCCGGGGTCGTTACAGGCCATGAGTTGCTTCTGCCTTTCACTCTCAGACTGAGGAGCTCCTCCTCTTCATCCTCCTCTTCATCCTCTTCTTCAATTATCGACGCTACTTCCACTTCAGTTTTCTTGCTAGCCTTCTTCTTCTTAGCGGCTTTGACAGGGCTAGTGCTAGCGGATGATTTCTTTTTGGGCTTCTCCGGTTGGGCTTCCGCATCAGATACCTCTTCAACTGGAGCGAAATTGATATAATCGCTAATAGACTCGTCCGCTTCCTCCTTGTAAAAGAGTCTTGTTGTAGGCTTGAAATTGAAAGACATGTTGAAGAATTCCCCCTTCTTCTCAGAAATTTTCAATAGAGCGGCAGAGAGGGCATTTCCATAACGTATAGTGGAGTTGATAGAAAATGTGAAAGGCCCATGTGCTCTCTGTACTTCCTTTCTTGCCTCGATCCACTGGTTAACGAGAAATCCTGCCCAGTTGTAGTGAATTCCGTGAATCTCATCGACCAAAGCACACATAACCTTCAACATCATCCTTGTAATAGAAGTATGACTCCCAATATGGCTGAAAATAATTTTTGTAGACATATCACACATCTTCTTGAAGATCTTCTTCAAGCATTTTGTCTGAGATTTTCCCTGCACATACTTCTCTTTAGCGTCCTCTGAGAATCTCCGCAAGTTGACGGTAAAATTAGAACTCCACGCTTGGTCAACTTCTAGACCCGAAGACCTAAGTCCTAGGGCGTTTTTGATTTTAGAAAGATTGAGGGAATTGGATGTCCTATGGCGATGATTGTTGGGTGATGGAGTACGGTCCAGCACCGCCCTCGCCCGGCTAAAATAGACCGACCTGAGGAAAATCGATGCTGACCCTATCGACCCTTCCGCCCATTCTTAGCTCGGTAGTTCTTCGGC
>JAOWBJ010101760.1:0-14699 GCA_028566335.1 Monarda citriodora | reverse complement strand
CACACACACAATTACTTGAAAAATGGCATTAATTAAGCGCGCTATTAGAGTCCCCAAAAGTCATGAAAAAGTCGAAGAAGTAAGCATGGATGAGTTCAAGAAATGGTTGTTGAAGAATTTTGATGCTGACGATAATGGCCGGATCGACGTGGAGGAGCTCCGGGAGGCCATCCGCTACTCTGGCGGGTGGTTCGGCGGCTGGAGGGCCAAGAGGATATTCAAGGCGGTCGACTCGAATTCCAATGGATTCATCGACGATAGTGAGATGTCTAAGCTTGTACTTTTTGCTCAAAAGCATTGGGGAATGAAGGTCGTTGGTTTTTAGGGTTTTGAAACGAACTATGTTTCAGGTTTAGCTATGCCCAACGTTAGTAGTGGTGGAACAGTAATTTCCCAACTGCGTGATGAGGTGATGATTTTAGGTGTTTTAGTAACTTGTGTCTTGTTTATGTTAATCAAAGTAAACTCCATAGAAGGAAAGCTTGAAGTAAACGAACGTGAGAGAACAGAAAGGAAATCGAGAATTTGGAAACTGTATTTCATTAACACTGAAAAGGAAAACCTATCTTTACAAAGAAGAAAGTCTAATAAATATAGTTACAAAACTAGCCACCTCATGCATCCAATAACACTCTGACACGTCAGCTGAAGCTAACTACTCTCTTTTAACAAGCTAACCACCTTAACCTTTTTCTTAACTGCATGAGCTACTAGCAACTTCTCAACTGTACTAGTAGCTTCTAATACACCCTCAGCCATTTTTGTTCCTTTACTTCTTCAGCCATGTTCATCATCAAAGAAACAAAGATTCTGTTTTTCCCTTAGCATCAGAAACCGAGATTCCCCCAACGGCTTAGTAAATATATCAGCTGTTTGATCCTCCGAAGGCACAAAGCCTACTTCAACAATTTTATCTTGTATTTTCTCTCTTATGTAGTGGACATCTACTTCCACGTGTTTTGTCTTTGCATGAAAGACTGGATTCATTGCAAGTGCAATGGCACTTGCATTGTCACTCCACAGTTTATGAGGAGCTTGCACCTTCAATCCAAGCTCAGTACAAACCGAATTTAGCCAGATAACTTCAGTGGTGAGAGCAGCTAAGGCTCTATATTCTGATTCAGCAGAGCTTCTTGAGACTACATCTTGCTTCTTTGCACTCCACACTATTAGATTTCCTCCAATATAAACGCAATGTCCACCAGTGGACTTACTATCATCCACACATCCAGCAAAATCGGCATCACTATACCCCTCAAGTAAGAAAGCAGAAGCAGATGAAAATTTCAACCCCAGAGCAAGAGTTCCTTTCAAGTACCGAAGTACTCTTTTACATGCTGACCAGTGAGCATGTGTGGGTGACTGAACAAACTGAGAGAGTTTATTCACAGCAAAAGCCAAGTCTGGTCTTGTGAGTGTCAAGTACTGAAGCTTGCCTACAACACTTCTGTACATGGTTGAGTCTTCAAACTTTTCTCCTGATGTCTTTGATAGTTTAGGATAAGCTGTCATGGGTGTAGAGCAGGCATTACAATCTGTCATTTTGGTAAGAGCCAATAATTCTCTGATGTACTTTCTTTGATGAAGAATAAAATCACCATCTTGACTTTTCACAACCTCTACTCCAAGAAAATATTGTACAGAGCCCATACTCTTTAGCTTGAAATTCTTCTTTAACATTTCAATAATGTGCAACACCTCAGCAGAAGAATCTCATGTGACAAGAAAGTCATCCACATAAACTAAAACAACAGTTAGCAATCCATTATCATTTCTGAAAAATAGTGAAAAATCTGAAATAGACCTAACAAATCCCAAACCAATCAAGCACTCTTTCAGCTTATTATACCAGGCTCGAGGTGCCTGCTTTAATCCATACAAGGATTTTCTTAGCTTGCACACAAAGTCAGGATGTTCCTTATCTTCAAAGCCCTCAGGTTGCTTCATATATATGGTGTCTTCTAAATCTCCATTTAGAAAAGCATTGTTGATATCAATCTGTTGAACATCCCACTTTCTTGTAGCTGCAAGAGAAAAGATTAGCCTAATCGTAGTAGATTTAACAACTGGGCTAAAGGTTTCATTGAAATCTATTCCGGCAAACTGCTCAAACCCCCTTACTACTACACGAGCTTTCAACTTATCCAAACACCCATTAGCTAAGGTTTTCACTCTGAAAACCCATTTGTTACTGAGCACCTTAGTATCTGCAGTAGGTGGAACAAGAACCCAAGTTCCATTTTCCATTAGTGCTTTATATTCTAGCTCCATAGCATGGAACCACTTAGGATCCTTCAAAGCTTCCTTAGTAGAAACTGGCTCTGTAGGTAAAACAACAGATGATACCAACACTTTTGGTTTAAAAATCCCATTCTTTGACCTTGTTGTCATGACATGAGTATTCTGTAGAGTAGATGATGGTGA
Source organism: Monarda citriodora (assembly GCA_028566335.1). Classification (NCBI taxonomy): domain Eukaryota; kingdom Viridiplantae; phylum Streptophyta; class Magnoliopsida; order Lamiales; family Lamiaceae; genus Monarda; species Monarda citriodora. The sequence continues at coordinate 12,275 of JAOWBJ010101760.1, read as the reverse complement.
TGATGGTGGTGAGAAAGATCTCATGGAAGAAGCTGAAGACTGAGAAGTAGAAGAATTTGTGGAAGATAACGAATTTGATCTGGATACAGAAGGTGTTGTGATATGAGATGGAGCAGATGAAGGACTAGAAACATGTGATGGAGTAGGTGTAGGAGTAGAGCCATGTGATGGAAGAGGTGTAGGAATAGGAGCTTGTGAATGAGCAGAAGAGTCATTTGACTGTTGGATAATAGCACTATCTTCTGGTAAAGGATTACTAGGAAAATGTCTAGGGAAAGTAGGGAAAGAAGAGTCCTCTCCTGTACTACCAACTGTACTCGACTGAGTGGGAAAGAGTGAAATATATGGGAACTCAGTAGGATTAAAATGCACTGTATCTGAGATATATACTCGACCAGAAGGATGCAAACACTTGTAGCCTTTATGATTCAAACTATAACCAAGAAATAAGCACTTGGCTGATCTAAACTGTAGTTTTGTGGAATTATAAGGCTTAAGAAAAGGGAAACATGCACATCCAAAGGGTTGAAGAAGTTTATAGTCTGGAAGTTTATGAAACAATAGCTGAAAAGGAGATTGCATGTTTAGAATAGGAGAGGGAAGCCTATTTATGAGATATGAGGCAGTGCTAAAAGCATCCCACCAAAATTCTAAAGGAGTATTGGCTTGAGCCAAAAGTGTCATGCCCATATCAACAATGTGTTGATGTTTTCGCTCAATCTTACCATTTTGAGTGTGTATATAAGGGCAGGGGTGTTGGAAATGAATTCCTAAAGAATTTAGATATGGAAGTAATGGTCGAAACTCACCCCCCCAATCAGATTGAAAAGAGCACACTTCAGATGAGAATTGAGTTTTAACCATAGCCAAGAAATTTTTGACTACTTGAAAGGCTTCTGACTTCACAGTTAAGGGGTAAATCCAAGAAAATCTTGTGAAGTCATCTACAAAACTGATATAATACTTGTATCCCATTCTAGAACTAGCTTGGCTTGGCCCCCATAGGTCTAAATGAACAAGCTGAAATGACTTGGAAGTTTTTGTGGGAATGGACAAATGGTGCTTTTGATGAAGTTTACCAAGACGGCAAGCTTCACAGAAGGTCAATTTAGTAGGTGAAAAAGGTATATGTAGACTAGAGCATAGGGATGATAGCACATGTATATTAGGGTGGCCAAAAAGTTGATGTAATGTATCAGCAGTAAGTGTAGACAAGCCAGCAAACTGTGAGGTTTTATTTATCTCAGAAGAAGATTTACACGTTGTAGTACAAGAGTTTTCTGGTTTATTACTAGAAGCAAGAAAGGCATTCTGATTACAAGAGATAGCAGAAGCTGGAATACAAGATTTGAAAGCTAAATTGCTAAAAGCAGCTGGAATACAAGATTTGGAAGCTAAATTGCTAGAAGCAGCAGCTGAGTTTTGTTTGGGCAGAAGTGAAGCTAAATCAAGCTGATAGAGACCTTTCGAGAGGCATCCCTTCAGTAGAACTTTGTTGTTGGTCTTGTCCTTGACAAAACAAGCATCTGAGTTAAATTCTATAACAACATTGTTATCCTTGGTGAACTGAGAAATACTGAGTAAGTTTTTAGCAATATGAGGGACAAATAATATGTTGTTGAGAAGAAGAGAGTTTGAAGAAGAATGAGCTATAGGAATAGAGGTTTTACCAAGGGAAGAAATCGGCAGAATGGCTCCATTTCCCACCATGAGACCCTCACCACCATTGTAGGGAGATGAGAGTGAAAGAGTACTCATGTCATGAGTCACATGTGTAGTTGCACCACTATCTATGCACCAACTACCACCATTCTCAACCATATTTCCATCAGCATCCACATAGTAACCTGCATCTTGAGAAACTGTATTAGTAAGAAGAGCAACAGCTTGATTATTAGACTGTCAGGCCCTGTGAAGTGAACATCAAAACGTTTGAAGCATTTGAGGGCAACGTGGCCTGTGCGACCACAAAGTTGACACAACAACACCCTTCCAAAATTGTTACTAGCTCTTCCTCCTCTTCCAAATCCAGGAGGTCCTCGACCAGCACCTGGATTTCCTCTGCCATAACTACCTCCACAACCTCCAGTAAAACCTGCTCCACGTCCTCGAATCACCATGTTTGCCGAATGTTCAATTAATCCAGATTGTTGGTGAGCAAGTCTTGACTCATAAGCTTGGAAAGCAAGCCGTATGTCCTGCAGTGTTGGTGAGTCAGACCTATTGATTGTTGTGACCACCATAGACTCGTATTCTGGACCAAATCCAGACATAATGTGCATGATCAACTCGTCGTCATCTATTGGCTTGCCAATAGCAGCCAACTGGTCTGCGATCTTCCTCATCTTCATGAAATAGTCCTCAACGGACAAACTGCCCTTCACCGTTGTTTGTAACTGTACTCTGAACTGCATTGTTTGAGCCTTCGACTGGGATTGATAATTCTTCTCCAATACAGACCATACATCACACGCCGAACGACACCGCACCACGTGACCGAGCATACTCTCGCTAATCGACGACAACATCCAACTAAGTAGATATTGGTCACGACGGATCCAGTTGACGAACTCTGGATTAGGCTCAGAAGTTCCATCAGATCCACACGGCAGCAATGGAGATGGTGACCTGGACATCGGTGAAATGAACTCGTCCAGGGCATGAGCGTGTATCGCAGACTGGACTAGCGCACGCCAGAAAGAGTAATTATTCCTATCAAGCTTTAACGGAATCTGTGGAATGTGAGGTAACGTGAAACCTCGAGATGTAGCCGACCGATTTTCACCAAATTCAGCCATGAAGATACCAACAATTTGCAGAAAAAAAAACTTCGAGCGAGCGGAAACAGTGGAGAGAAAAAGAATATTATGCAAGCAACGAATATGCTTGCTCACCAAAGACGTAAACCGAGCTCTGGTACCATGTTAAGCAAAGTAAATTCCATAGAAAGAAAGCTTGAAGTGATTGAATGTGGAGGAACAGAAAGGAAAACGAGAGAATGGAAAACTGTATTCTCATTAACACTGAAAAGGAAAAACTATCTTTACAGAGAAGAAAGTCTAATAAATATAGTTACAAAACTAGCCACCTCATGCAACCAATAATACTCCGACACGTCATCAGCTGAAGCTAACTAATCTTTAACAAACTAACCACCTTAACTAACTTCTTAACTGCATGAACTACTAGCAGCTTCTCGACTAGCAGCTTCTCAAATATACTAGTAGCTTCCAATACTTATAAACACTTTTTATAACTACAACAATAACTTATATGCGACTTTAAGTAAGTTATTCTTGAAGTGAAACAATTTTAAAACTTATTCGTTTTGCACAACGGATTAAAACGTGTTTCACTTACACGCAACTATATAATCTTGTCAATACATAAAAACAAACGTGCATTCCATATTGCTTCTCACTCTTTCAAGTTTTAATACACACGTTACATACTACTTATAAGTATATACATATTAGGTGTTTTAGGATAATACACCAATGTACATAGTAACTTATACGTTGCCACATGCATGTTTCTCAGCTCTCAAAGTATTGTTGAATGTTTAATTTTGTAGGGAGAAAAGGTAAGGCGACGTGGCAGTTGGAAGAAAGGGTTCCTCAATTCTTCCCAAGAGTTGAAGCAAATTAATTAGACAGAGGAGAGATTTGAAAATCAGTAATTAATTAATGATCATGTACTCTTAGTATTGATCAGTTACCAGAAAAAAAAAATGGAATATAAAAGCCAGAAAAAAAAAACAAATAAATGGAATATAAAAGCTACATTTTTACCGAATAATTTAACTCGAAATAGAAAGTTTTGAATCCGGATATTATATCACTCCATCGTATGACATTTTTTATAACGTAATGACACGTAGGATGATTTAAGATTTGTATAAAAATATATATTTTTCTCATTATAAAATATAAATCCGAAAATCCGTTAAATGTCGATTTTCCACAAATATAAAAAAAATATGTTATATTGAACGATAATAGAATATCTGTTTTACCATTTTAAGTTTTAAGGCCTCCATGTTGCCACACTGGGGGCCACAAATAATAACTTTGCCAAAACTCACATTCAAAAGAAAAGAAAAGAAAAAGTTAATCAAAAGCCATAAAATTAAAGCTTAATCCACGAGTTTTATTAAAATAATAATGGAAATAGTAAATCTAAAACTGGAAACATATCGCAAGAATCTCCCTTTCCAAATACACTCATAATAATTCAATTTAGTATTCATAAAGAATCTTAGACCGGTCTTCGTTTTGTGTCTTGTTTTAATTTTAAAAATTGAATAAAATAATAATAAAAGTGGAAAAGAGAGTCACAAGAGTCACGTGATGCGGCTGGGGTTCTTTTTGGGGTTCGCCGGAAAATCGGAGAGTTACGGAGAGTCACGTGATGCGGCTGGGACCAGTCTTATCATCACACACCTCCCCTACCAAAGACTACCCCAATGTTGTCCCTCAAATGGGGCTCTTTGCTATTCCATCACCATTTTGTTGTTCGGCTGTGCGGTTCTCATTAATCATTATCATGATAGTTATAGGTTCATGGGCGATGATCTCCCACATCCGATCATGAAGTGATGTAAGATGAAATTCAATACGGAAACTCCAAGCGTTGTACCCTTCAATGGAAAATTGTGGTAAAATTGGGGAAGACATATTTGAAAAGATCTATGTGCCGATGCAGGTATGCACATTGAGGTTTTAATGCAAGATTTTTGAAAGATTAGTTCTTAGAGCATAGCTGTGAAACTAGGGATTCAGGTGATTAAAACAATTGCTAAAAAAGAACTCCTGCTCTGATACCATTTGTTGTCCCGGTGTAGCAAGTGTCACATACGTAGATGGGAATGAGTGAATACGCGTGTATAAAGTTAATTAAAACTTGCTTATAGAGCGATCGCTAGAGGAAGACTTGCTTATAGAGCGATCACTAGGCAGAGTGAAAGTACTTGCGAAATTTGGTAGACATTTATTTATACTCACTTGAATTACTCTTTCTTCATTTAAACCGGTTATGTTTTTTCGTGACTGTGTGTGTGAAATAATAATGGAATGAAAATACGAGAACACACATAACGATTTATAGTGGTTCGGAGTCCAAACTCCTACATCCACTTTATCTAAAGTGGGTAGGAACACGTATTGATTTTACACTTCCCAATGAAGTGACTTAGTTAACCCACTAGTTCTCGGCGAATTCGGTCTCGAGTTGGCAACGTGCGGATTTTAAGCTTCCCCGAGAGGTTACAGCATCTCGATTTTAGACTTCAAGTGATAGATCGTCCATCCTCGCTTAGAGAGTTCACCCGATCAGTCACGCAAATCACCTGACCGCACTCTAATTCGCTGGGCACGAACAGGAAGTTTGGCCAGCTTTAAAGTGGGAAACACCCGGCCGGCTCAAAGAGAAGCTCGGGCACGGGCAGTGGTTCAGTCTCGAACTCCATTTTAGCCCGCTTTTCATTTGTTTTTTTACTGAATAGCTCTCCCAACACACTAGGCTCTCAAATCATGTTAGTTGGCTAGAAATAAATAATTCAAGCTAGAAAACTCGACATTTACGCACATAAATACACCAAACACAACAATAAAATGTGAGTTTGTCACAAATTCAGAATATCCATACCCGACCCAAGACACATGCTGCATTTGCCCACATTGCTGCGGGGTTAGCTTTGCATCTTGGCCTAATCGAAGAAGGAGAAGATTTAGAGGAGGTTCCGAGTCTCCCGATCACCACCAAGGACCTCAAGAATGCACATATCCTTCACTTTGATACAGAGTGGGTTCCTTATGCTGAAAGGGCTTGTGTTGTAAGGCAAGTGACTTTGGACCGAGAAGATGGAGCAAATCCTTCTCGATGTGTTAAGCCCGAGCCTACTACCGAGGCAATGGATGAAGATGCGGAGTATGAAAATCTAAGGCTCCACCTTTCCCTCCTCCTTCAACATACGAGTACCAACAACAGTTTGGGTACTCGGGTTTCTAGGATCAGTTTGATTCATTTCAAACTCAACTCTTCAAGACGCCATTCTTAAATCAATTCGAGATGATTTCTGGTCAATTAACACAAGCTTCATTGCTCAAGACGCTTACCTCCAGTCCATTCAGGCTTCGGTTGGTTCATCAACAACCTAATGGCAGCTCTTGAGGAGCAATGGAGTAACTAGACCAGTCTTCGTCCTTCGCAGTTTCCTCGCTGTGATGATCCTTTCGACTTCGAGTTTATTTTTCTCTTTTTATTTTATGTTTTTGTGTTTTATTTGTTGCATTTTACGCTTGTGTTTTATGTTTGTGTTTTTTAGGTTTCGGGTTTTTGACTACTTTCGATGAGTCAAAGCTTGTTGCCGGTTTGGTCGTCCTTTTAGGGCAGTGTTTCTATCTCCATTTTTATGCTTTTAAACAATGTGGACATTGTTTGATTTAAGTGTGAGGGAGATTCATTTTTGTATTAGTATTTGTTTCATTTTGTGTTAGTAATTTGATTGTTGTTATGTTTGTTGAGTACTTTGCTTAAGGACAAGTAAAGGATTGAGTGTGGGGATTTGTTTGTGTGAGTTTTGTGTCTATTTTTATAGTTAGTTTCATTTGTGTTTTGTTGTGTTTTTCGTACTTTAGGTTGTCTTTGTTTTCGTTTATGTTTTGTTTTGTGATTGTTGTCTTTGGGTCGAAGTTGTGTTTAAAAGGAGCAAATTGAAGGGAAAAGTGGAGAGGAATGAACAGAGAGATGAAGAATAGAAGGAAGGAAGAAGGAGAAAAAGAGAGAAAAAAGACGTCAAGAAATCCAGCAGAAAAAACCTGTCAATGGTCGCTAGGGCCAAGCGATCGCTGGATGTGAAGACACCAATGGATGACATAATCCTATTCCGAGCGATCACTGGTACCGAGCGATCGCTGGGCGTGCCAAAGTCGAAGTTCATCAGAACCTTGTTGCCAGCGGGCGCTGGGCCTCCAGCGATCGCTGGTTGGTCACAATTTTAAAGGATTCTTATCTACTAGGGTTTTCATTAGCTATATATATGGGGTCTTCCTTAAACATTAGATATACATTTGAGCACGAATTTTCATAGATTTTAGAATACTTTTTCTCTCTCTAAATCTTAGTTTAGTTTTATTTTGCTTTTGAGATTTACATGACATTCATGATTCACTCAAGACTACAATTTTATCAATTCAATTGCTTTCTTCCTTTTTTACTTTGCTATGTCTTTCAATTCTTCCATTCAACTTTAATTTAGTTATTGCTTTGATTATTTGTTTTGTTATCTAGGACTTAGATTGCTTTCTCGGAGTTATGTTTAATTGCTTTTAATTATTTTCTTGCATTAAATTCATAGACTATATTTATTTACTTTTAAGTATGTTTTTATTTGAGTTTCTTAGATTAAGTTTATTTGCTTTTTGATTTCAATTCATGCCTAGGTAACTTTATTTTTTTTCATTAGATTAGGTTTTTTTCTTCTTGTTCTTAGTATTAGATTTATTTTATTTGTTATAGAATTATATATATATATTAGATTTATTTACTTTTATATTTTCTGCACCTTAAATTGTTTTCCTAGGATTAATAGAAAAACAAACAAACAATTCATGTGTTTAGAGTGTTAATATTTATTTTATGTTGCTTGCGTTTTGCGTAATTGATTTACATGTTAAGTTTTCCTTGAGATTCGACATTGAGTTACCTTATTGCCATCTATAATAAATCTTTTTCTATTGGGAGCACATTTGGTGAAACACAGGTCGTTGAGTTGTGGTTGATCCGGTTGAATTTGTTTTTTGAGAGCTGGTTAGTTATGCTGCTTCACCATGATCGCCAGAGTTTGGCGAACTGTCACTATAAAAAAGGCCGGAATATCAATAGAAATATCCATCAATAATCTCCTTGACTCCGTCGGTAATGTGAGTACCGATGGAATATTTTCTTCGGTAATTCGCTCGTCGGTGATTAGATTGCCAACAGAATTTTTTTAATTATTTTTTTTTGTACTTGTCTCGGTAGCTGGGTCAGTCATGGTTCGGTAGATGTTGGCAGCTCCGTAGCCAAGTGAACCAATGTCATAGTTCATTAAGTAAAGAAGTCAAGTAATATAAGTGGTGGACTTATTAAATACAAGCTTGAAGCTTCTTAAGTTTCCGATGGACAAAATTTTCATAAAAAATTATATTTCCGTCGGTGATTACCGACGTCCGGATTTCCGTCGGTGATTGTCGACCTGCCTTTTTACCGACAGATAATCCCTCGGTAATCACCGACGGAAATTTTTCTGTCGATAATCTGGTATTTTTTTGTAGTGTATGTTATTCAATCGATCCTCCGACCAGTGTAACCAATCCTTTCTTGATTCCCAAAAATCGTTGTATGGCCTGGAGAGTTTCCAACTTCTCTTCGCTTATATTCATCTTCACTAGACACTGTTGTAGAGACTGCTCCTTTTCAGACAGTTTATCATGTTGATCAGTGATGTCCGCCAGGTTAACATTAAATGAGTCGATCTCATTGTCCTTCGCCATAAGTTGTTCATATAGCTTGGTCTCACATTGGGCTGCTTCTGCAGTTTGCTGCCTTAGGTTCCCAACTCTTATTCTTTTTCATTATTGATAGGGATACTCTAATCTTCTAAGGCTAATCTGTATTTTTCTTTTTTCTTTCTCGAATTTATTCATTCAACTGCTTCATGATCAAACATCTCTCTTAGCTTCTTGTAGTCTTCCATCAGTTGTTGGCTTTCTTCCTATGATGGTTCTTCGAGAACTTGTTCATCATATATTTCATCAATGATAGCTAAAATAAGAGTTGAGGATATAGGATTGCCCTTTTACATGGATTCGTGATCTTTTCTCATGTATCATTTCTCATCATCAGACTCTTATTTAGCGTAGATGCAATCTTTATCATCTTCACCATCTGATGACGTATCTGACCATAGCGCTTCCATTTTTGCTTCTTCTTAGTCAGCAAGTAATGCATTGTTCTGCTTCTTGAGTCGCAGTTCTCTTTTGGCCTTTAGCTCTTCTCGTTCTACATTGGTTAGCTTTGGACAGTCTATCTTGTAGTGTCTTGGTTTGCCTCATTCAAAATAATTCCCTTCCGGAGGTTATAGAATTATATTTAGACAATTACGAGGTCTTACCTTCTCCTTTCTTTTCAGAAGATAAGATTGTGTAGTTTCTTTTGAAGTCCTTATGTAACCTTTTGATTCCACCTACTCTTCTTTCAAGTCGATCATCTCTTCTTGCCATAAGAGTGTGGCCGTCTAACAATTTCAATATCTTGGAACACAGTTCCATGGAAACTGATTTTTCTTTAATTGTTTCGGCTTTGAAAGCTACATCCTTCTCTTTTCTGTTAGGTTAACTGGTAGCAGGATTTCCTGAGCCATGTAGTCTGATCATCTCGAACTCATTGCCAATTAGCGAATTGAACAACTCTTCTGTGGTGAGTGTGTTGAGGTCACATCTAGCTCGATGCATGGACTGTACATGTGCCAATTAACTGGCAAGGCTTGGATCACCTTCATATTCAATTCATGTTGAGTTAACTTGTCCGTCTTTATTGCAGCAATCTGCATAGTGATATCTAAGAATCAAGTCTTTAAGCTCTCGATCGTTCCATTTGGTTGCATCGTGAATTCTTTGAACTTGTTACAAGCAATAGACAATTCATTTTTAATCATCTTAGTAGACTCGAGACTGATTGTTTTGAGTGTGTCCCACATCTCCTTTGTTGTGTTGAATTTATAATCTTGGCGAGGTTTATGCCTTTGATGGTGCTGGAGATGAGGCATTTGGCAAACTGTGTAGTCCAGTTTCTTTCCTCTCCTCTGCGGTATACATGCGTGGATCTTTAAGTTTCTTGATATATGCACCTCTGTCGGTGACATCAATTGTGTCCGCCTCGTAGATTGGCGTTGGAGCATTCTCTATCACATCCCAGATTAGAACATGTTGTGCTTGGAGACACATCTTGATTCTAAAGCTCCAATCATCATATCCCTATACAGAAAAATTTTCACAAACACATGATAGCGATGCTTCCATGATGACAGATGACAGATATGCATGCAAAAAGATTTTACTAGATCTAGTTCAATTTGACTAAAAATAAGAAAATATCTCTAGTATTCAGGTGCGGTGGTCAAAAGAACCACCGCTCTGATACCGTTAGTTGGTCTCGGAAAAAGTTATTCGGTGTATGGGGAATACACCGATAGCCAACAGTTTTGACTTCATAAAACAAGGTAGATCTAACCGATTTGTCGGGTCAACTAATCTGGGTGAGAACTGTGTAGTCCGCTTGTTCAGGGAACTATCGAGCTTTCCAAACAGTTGAGAGTGTAGAATTCAGTGGGTAACTTTAGCAAAAACTCTTTTGTGAAAAACCTTTGTGTAGTTTACTAAATGCAGATCTAAAGTATGCAAATGTCAATATGCAAAGTAATATAACAATAAGTGGGAAGTTAAGGGGGAGAGAGGGGGAGACACAGATTTATCATGGTTCATAGATAACCCCTCCCACGTCTACATCAGACCCATCGGTTTGAAATCCACTACTAGATTAACTTCGATTTCTTTATACTGGCGGGAGGACCGGTCACAAACTAGTATCTACATGGACACCGACTGGGGACGAATATATAGTTGTGACTCTTTACACATCGTTCTTATGGTCACGACGACCCTTAACCACCGTTCTTATGGTCATGGCGATCCTAACCTTCGTACAAAGTACAAATGTTCCGACTGCTAAGGTTTAAAGTCGTTGAACAAGTCTCAACGTTGGTAAAATGAACACTCCAATAACCTACTTTGGATATAGTGTTTACAAGTGTGACTGCAGAGATCCTAATACTTAGACACATAGGAAAACCTTGTGATTTTGAGTGTTGAGTTTACAGTGACGATCTATGATTTTTGTACTAGAGAGAAAGTGTGAGGGCTTTCGTGCTTTATGCCTGGTTGCTTAAATGGTTTCCCGTAATTTTCTTCAATCTTGAGCGAGGTACTTATAGGCCGAGGATTATAAAGTTGTGCCGTTTGAATTCGATCTTCATCGTTGAATTCAAAATCGATTAATTGTAAAATGATTAGGATTGTCAACTCCGATATGGAAAGAATCCGATTAATTGATTTGATTGATTCGGGCACCAACTCTTGATTTGATTTGATCTTGATTTCAATCGGCAATATGGAAAAGATGTGTTGCACGTCTGTGAACAGGTTGGCTGATAATAATTTTCTTCAAGTTTTGTGAAATGTTCTTTATACTTCTTCTTAAGTCTTATGCGGTATTCAATCTTGATCTTCTGGGCGCAGTTTTGGGGTTAAGCTCCAAGCAGATTTTTGCAACCCCTGTCTTCAACTTGGATATCATTCAATCTTCCAAGTCGAGAACTGTATCAGTCACATACTGAGGACATCTCAGAATTCTATCTTTGAGATTGATATGTCTTTGGTCACAAATTGCTTCGGTCTTCGAGATAAATGTCTAGTCACTGTTGACAAACTTTTACTTAAAAAATATACCAAATATTGTTTTGTATATACGTCATCGAAACCAGGGACGTATCTACTTACGGGCTCCACCGGGCTGAAGCCCAGTGCAAATCCCAGACAAATTCTTATTTATATATACTAGCGGGTGCCCGCATGCACGTTGCGGCGGGAAGAATTAAATATAAATTATATTTGTGTCGGAATGTGAAGGAAAACAAATTAAAAATAAAAATTAGATGTATTAAGTAATAGTTATTGTGCTTGAGAGTGAAAATAGGCCTAGAAATAGAATTAAAAAGAAAAAGAATAAATGCACCCGCCGGGAATCGAACTCGGGTCTGTATTGCAATCACTTTCCATTTTTGGTAAAAAAAACGAGACTATTTTGGACATAACGAAATGTTAACATTTCTATTTATAAGAGTGGATAATTATTATATAGTAGTATAGATAAGACTAGCGTGTTGTCCGCGCGTTGCGCCTGGAAAAATTAAATATAAATTGTGTTTGTGTTGGAATGTGAATGGATTTATTAAGCAAATTAAAAATAATAATTAGATGTTAGTTTAAACAATACATATTGAGTTCGAAAGTGAGTAAGTCAAAAAATAGAATTAAAAAAATTAAATGCATCAGCCAGGAATCGAACCCGGGTCTGTATTATGCATATATATTTTTAGAAAAAATAAGACATTTTAGACATTAAAAAATATTTACATTTTTATTTTTAAGAGGATTTATTCTTATTATATATTAAAT
>JAOWBJ010101660.1:0-14703 GCA_028566335.1 Monarda citriodora | reverse complement strand
TTTGTGTTTATGAAATAAAAAATTAAGAATAGAAAATAAAAAATGAATAAAATAATAATAAAAATGGAGGAGAGTCCTGGGGAGAATCCGGATGCGGCTGAAGCTCTTTTTAGGATGCAGAAAAGTGGCCGGAAAAGTGGAGAGTCCAATGAAGAGTCTGGATGCGGCCGGGGACAGTCTAATAGACCGGTGAGAGATACCATCAATGATCTACCGCTCCAAATCAAATACAATAATAATAAACTGGAGAAAATTGGAAAGAAGATTGTGAAAGATTGTAGAGGACTTCCTTTATCAATTGTTGTGATGGGAGGTCTTCTAGCTAAACAGGAGCATACAAAAGGAAGTTGGGAATCAATATGGAAGAAGTTAAATTCAGTAAAGAATTCGGAGAATGATGATCATAGCTTGAAAATACTGAAAACGAGCTATAATCATTTGCCGGTCCATCTAAAGCCGTGCTTTCTATATATGGGAGTGTTTGAGGAAGATAGTTTAATCCGGGTCTCGACACTGATCAGGCTGTGGGTTTCTGAAGGATTTCTGAAACTAGCAAGCGGTGAGAGCTTGGAAACCGTTGCAAAAGAGTACTTGAAGGATCTAGTTGATAGAAACCTCATTCTTTTTCACAAGTCGATATTCGGGTCAACGGTGAAGTTTTGCAAAATACATGATTCGCTGAGAGACCTGTGCTTGAGAGAAGCTCAAAAGGAGAGGTTTTATCATGTACTAGGACAGCATAGCCCTCATGCCATGTATAGTCAGCGACGCATTGTTATTCCCAAGAGGGCTTCAAAGAAGGAAGTCATTGGAGCCTTGGAATCTATGCCACGTATCCGTTCCTACATAAGTGAAAAGGCAGTAGTTCGACCGTTTCCCATCTTGAGATTCTTGAGAATATTGAGAACATGTGATAGAGATGTGTATAGTGGGTACAGGCGTGACTTGAGAAATATGTTAGAGTTAGTAAATGCTCGGTATCTTGGTGTTGGAGCTAATAGTCGCTTAAAGGTTTTTTTTGGAGTTAATCGTCACTCGAAGCTTCCTTCTTCAATCAATCTGCTGTGGAATCTTCAGACAATGATCATTGCTCATTCCAGAATAGTTGTCGCACCTGTTGAAATTTGGAAGATGGCCCAACTCAGGCACATTCACTTCTGTAAACGAAGGTTGTATCTCCCGAGTCCTCCAAGCGACAATACTATCGTCATGGAGAATCTTCAGACGCTCAAGGGAGTAAGGAATTTCAGGTTTCATGAAGAGATGGTTCGGAGAATTCCCAATGTCACGAGATTGGGATTAAAATACGACGACAAGAAAGGAATTGGGTTAAGTGGAGATTATTATTGTCTTAGCAATATCGAATGTCTGGCCAAATTGGAATCTCTAAGCTACAATTGTTGTCAAGCTTACGTTAATCTGCACATGATTACCTTCCCCGAGTCTTTAAGGAAGTTGACTCTTCACACGCTGTCCTTTGTTTGGCAGGGCGTGTTGGAAAAGATAAGTTGGTTACCCCATCTTCAGAAGCTATTACTTATTGGTGGGAAGTTCAGAGGAGGCGAGTGGGAAACAGTTGAAGGTGGATTCCCCAGCCTCAAATTCTTGTCGTTGAAGGGGGATTGCAATTTGGAGAAGTGGACGATGGAGAGCTCCTCTCACTTTCCGTGCCTTGAGCGTCTTTATCTTGTTCACCTAGAAGGTTTGAAAGAGATCCCTGCAAAGATCGCAGAGATACCGACGCTGCAATCAATCATGTTGTACAAGTGCAGAGTATCTGCTGTGATGTCTGCGAGAAAGATAGTAGAGGATCAAGAGGAATTACAAGGTGAAGATCTATCCTTCAAGGTTGGAGTCATCGTTGAAAAGAAGAACGAAGCAGTGCGGAGCTTAGCAAATCCCAACTTTCAAGTATTTCTACCTCCTTATTTAATTTAAGGTTAATAGTATAACCAGTTGCCTGTTTGGGTGTGTTTAAAGAAGATTATGAAATCAAAGTGTCAAGACTTGTGAATTTATGGGTGTGTGATAGGAATCTGATTCTAGTTCATAAGTTGGGGTCGAGAGAAAATATAAAATAGTGCATGCATGATTTGGTTGGAGATGTATCTACTAAAGAGGGTAAGAAAGAGGTTCTGTTTTGATGCAAGAGATGATCCTCAAGGATGCATTGATCATATATAGCCGGCATGGTCGTTGTCGCATTGCTATTGACAGCAGCAGTTCAGAGCGTGAGGATGAACTATTTGGTGATGCCTTGGAATCTTCAGGTGCGCATTCGCGGTCTTTTCTAAGTGAATACTGAAGCTGAGAGTGTTTGTCTAAGCTTATAAGCAACTTATAAATTGCTTATAAGCACTTTTTATAACTATAACAGTAACTTATAAGCAACTTATAAGCTTAGCCAAACACCCTCGCTATCCCCAGATTTGAAGTTGGTGAGAGATCCACATGGCAGGCAATACGATTTAGAGGATGTGTTCCGATATGTGAACTCACGTGCCTAGCCCTTGACATTGCCGACGGTGATATACTGATTTTCTCAACGTGATATGAAATCATAGCACCACCTAAATTTTGGGAGATGCCTGGCTTAGGCATGTGGTGTCTGGTGGCAAAGCATTCCGTCTTCCGCCTCCTCCTCCCAGCCTCCACCATGATATTGTTGTCATGGAGAATCTGCACGCACTCAAGACAGTCATGGATATGCCTCTGGATGGAGAAGTGGGGATAAGGATTCCCAATATCAAGAAACTGTGCGTAGCCTATGCGTGGAAATGAAGTGTGAAAGTGAAGAACCTCTACCATCTTGAACGTCTGAGTAAACTGGAAACCTTCTAATGCTCCACCCTAGATGGCAACGATGACTACATGCATCGTATTACCTTCCCGAAATCCCTCCAGAAGTTGATGCTCATCTTCTATTATTTTGAGTTGGAGGAGCTACTGCAAAAGATAGGTTCGTTGCCCCCATCATCTTCAGACGTTAGCTGTTGTTGAAAGATGGTTTCTTCGAACTGGGAAGTTGGAAACGAGTCAAGGCCATTTCCTCAGCCTCGTGTTACTAAAAATTGTTTATTTTGTACCGTGCTTTTATTTTAGACAAACACTCCTCTACGGCCTTCCGCATTGCGCTCAACTACTATTTATTTTAAATGTGTTTGACTGCTTTCTTTCTTTTTTGCTTTCTGCTTTTTTTTTCTTTTTTTTCCTAGATTTTTCTTCTCTTTTTTTTTTTGCATTTTTTTTTTTATTTTCTAGATTTAATTTTTTATGTCGTTTCTTCTTTGATCAAGAGCCGAGCGAGGGAAACCGAAGGCCTCGGAGCAAGCCGAAAAATCAAAATTATTGTCACTACGATTATCCTTATATTAGTAATCGGAGCGAAGCGGAGCTGTAAAATCGGAGCCGAAGACGGAGTTCAAAAAAATTGAAAAATAAAAAATAAAAAGACAAAAAAATAAGAAGAAAAATGGAAAATAAAAAAGAAAAAGAAAAATGAAGAAACCAAGAAGGAAATAGCATATAAGGGGCCATCCCATGTGGCCATCCACATGGGAGTGTGCCCCTAGATTTTATCATCTTCTGCCAGTCTATGTTCCAAGATGACCTAATTACTGTCTATGTTTGATTGTGCAGGACTTTTTTGAAGATGTAGGTCCCCTATTAAGCATGCAGTTGGGCAGTAGAACTCTGGATGGCTTGTTCCAGGTCTTCAATTCATATATAAGTATGCTCATAAAAGCTTTACCGGGTTCTATGGAGGAAGAGGCAGATTTTGAGGGTTCAGCAAATAAAATTGTTCGGATGGCTGAAACTGAAGCACAACAGCTGGCATTGCTTGCCAATGCATCCTTACTTGCTGAGGAGCTGTTGCCTCGTGCAGCAATGAAGCTCTCCCCATCAAGTCAAGCTAATGATGGTCGTAGAAGGCCCATGGACCGCCAAAATCGTAATCCGGAGCAAAGGGAATGGAGGAAGCGCCTTGTGGCTTCTGTTGATAGATTGAAAGATAGTTTCTGCCGCCAACATGCTCTCGACCTTATTTTTACTGAAGAAGGTGATAGTTATCTGACTGCAGATACATACGTAAATATGAATGGGAACGCAGATGAAATTGAGTGGCTACCTACTCCAGTATTTCAGGTATACTTTCCATTTCCAAGTTGACTAGTTGGTGATAAAGTGCAGATTTTAACAAGTAATAAATGACAAGAAACGATAAAGAACACAAAAGATTACGTGGTTCGATTTACTAGAGTAAATCTACGTCCACGGGAGGAATAATATGCTTTTATTGCTGTGAGTACAAGAGAGTACAATTATGCGATAGCCAATAGTCAATCTCAGCTAAAAGAAGTGCTATTTAAACACATTTGCTAATGGGCTGGGCCGGAAGGCCCAATATTGATCGTGAGATCGTGGGTAACCACCTGGAGGCGGTTAGGGTTTGGTCTTGACGTGGGCCGAGATCGTGCATGGCCACGTCACCCACGTCGCACTGCCGGAGTCACCATATGCGTGTGCTGATATCTTGAGAAATTGCTAAGTTTAACTATGAGAAGTCCGAAATGGATGACCGGAGTGACAGACCTCCGGAATGATCTTGTTTCCGAATCACGGGCTTCGGTCCGGAGTTGAAGAGACCGGACTCTCCTTGCCGAGTCTGCAGGTTGGGCCGGATTAGATGGGCTTTGTCCCTTGGGCTTTCGTATGTTGGGCTGGTGTTGGGCCGTATCCCATCACTCAACTAAATAATTCCATTAGAAAATAGCTTATACTACCCCTATCTCAAACTTTGCTATTTGTACTAGGCTTCTATACTAGTGGACATGTGGTGGAGAGCAAAAGCTCTCATTTCGGGTGGCTAGGGTTCGATACTCAGTTGATGCAGTTTAGATAGATTAGGTAGATTATGATTTGTTATCAAAAAAAATGACACACATACCAAAAAAATGAGATGTGATGGCAATTAATTCTGATGAGAGGGTTAATTATAACTAAGTATTTTTTGTCATATTAGAAAATATAATTAATAAATGAAATAGACCAAAATAGAAAGTACAACTAATTAAATGAGATGGCGATAAGGCTTAACCTTATCGAATCCACAAGTTGTTTGATGATATTCTTCTTTCAAATATTGGTGTGCGGAAGATGATTGAAGAAATTGGTGAAAGAATAATTTAAAGCAGAACTAATAGCAGACTACGGTTAGAGAAATAAGAGTTTTCACTACTTAAATCTCCATGCTAGACCTCTAATGGGATTCTATAATTTATAGAATCCCTCCTGCTTGATTCAGACTTAGTCAAATCTAAACAATGAAATCATAAAACAAGGAAGATAAACTTCTAATGAGAGACAAAATCCTTCCTTGATCGTTGCCTATTAGGACGTGGGCTTTTCTTGCTCTCTTCTTCATTAATGGGCCTGCGCGGTGTTGGGCCCGTATCATCTCCTCTACCCATCGGAGACACCTTGTCCTCAAGGTGTGAATGAGTAAAATAAGTGCGAACCAAAGGAAAATGCACACGTGGGAGGAGTAAACATTGCAGAATACCAATGAACCAAGCATTCCTCTGGTGGAATTCGATCCACTACAACATGATGTATTTCTGCAGCCATTGTTGCTGCGTGAAGCATCGCATCTTTGTCCCTCAGAATGTCTGTGCTCATTTTATTCGAGATCAATTCCTCGGAGCTGGGCGTATCAACGCCGTAATAACAGGAAGCCATGATCGGAGGGCTAGCGATTCTCATGTGTACCTCCGTAGCCCTGCTTCCTTTAGGAGCCGCACGATTTTGGAGGAAGTGGTGCCTCTCACGATGGAATCGTCCACCACCACCACAACTACAACAGAGTAGGCTAACATGTGGCGAGGACGATAGCTCTGATAAACATTCCGAAGTTTCATGTCTGCATACGACGTACACCAGGTTAGAACAGCCTCATTGTCCCCTAATGTCATCCCATTGTGCGACGAAATGTCAAATTCGATCCCCACACTATCATGCCCATCGTTCACTCAAAACTACGCTTTTTCATAACACCAAGAACCTTCCGCACAAGTGATGGACCAACATCCCTCATACTATCTTCAACTAATGTTGTTGTTAAAGCTATGCATCTTATACTAGCAGATTTGGCAACTTGCACTTCAACTAATGTATCTTCAATCACAAGACACTCATTTGTTGGCACATCCAAAATCGTGAGCCGGTCAGCAGTAGATGCAACGACATCTTTGAGGCCTTCGTTTTTACACTGTACTATAAGTTCATAGGCATCATTGTTTTGCAGACAGAGTGAGTGAACGCCTATCTTATCCACGACGATGACCTCGCCGGGGAAGACCGCTCGTGCGTATGTCGTGTCGAGCAAGTCCAGCGTACAGGTTTCGGAGGCGAAAACCATCGCGCCCTTGCTTTGCCGCCCTATGACCAGCGGTCGGAAGCCGAATGGATCGCACACCTTCGACAGCTTGTCCTTCGTTAGAAACACCATGGAATAGGCACCCTCCAATTTCTCGGTCGTTGATAAGAGAAAGGTTCTCTTATCACGATAAAAAGGTAGTAACGGGCTTTCCCCGATGATCACACCAAAAGTATAAAGAGAATAGCGTAAAACATAAAGGCAATAAAGTAAATGAATTTGTTATATTTCTTGGTTGAATAATGAGCGTTCATCCCTCTCCTATTTATAGGGCTAATCCCAACTTAACAGATAAGAATAAATCAATATAGAAAAGATATGCTAAAGCAATATTAAATATAAGATATGAAAGATATTTTTCGAGATATGATCTTATCCCGTATCAACTTCCCCACGGTTGAAATCCACCTTGTCCTCAAGGTGGGAACCACTGAGCGGGAATCAAGTGACGTAATGTCTCCGCCCGAATCAAACACAAACCAAATCAATGCAGTAATCAAATCCATTTCAAGAATCCCCAACACCTTCGCAACCAGATTACTTGAGAACGCCACATCTAATTTCTTCAATTGTTTCTCCACATCATCTCCCCAAACATGACTCCTAATTATTTCACTAACCCTAAACCAATCTATATTTTCGCCAGCCGCACGCACGGAATTCTTGATACCAATATCTTCATACAATGAATATGGCGGATGATGGATTAGAAGATGTTGTTGTACTACGTCCGTAGCCTCCTCCACAACGGCAACTTCGGGGCTAGACACAACAACATTACCCAATTTAATTTTCTCTACAATCTTGCGGACTGCTTCCTTCTCATCATTATCATTATCCACCCTTTCACCCTCATTGAGGCTCTGTGCCTCAGCTGCAATACACTTATGCTCTTTTTTAGCGTCAGATTCCTCCATTGATTCAAGAAGTTCGCCAGATTCACCATGGAATATCTCCAGGTCAGCAACCTGCTCCTGCTCATCGTCTTCACCAACACTCGTACCTTGTTGCTCCACAATTGCAGATGCCTCAGCCTGGCTCTCCGTCACCGGGGGAGTTGGTGAAGCTCTATTGCTCGGCTCCTCTTGGACTTTTTGGACGAGGCTTTTGAAATATTGAATAATAGAGCGAAATTCAACACGAATCGAATGAAGTGCCTCGCGAAGTTCTACGTGCATCCTGGAATCCTGCATTTGCCGAGTTATAGGCAGCGATGGCGGCTGATACGTGCAGTAGGCGTGGTTGTAGTCACCATACGCGTAGTCTTTGTTGTTGGAATAACCATATGATGCATGGGCTTGTGGTGGAAGTAGTTGATAAACTTGACGCATTAATGGGTGTGCCCAAGACGAATTGGGATCCCACATGAGATCCATAACACGAGTTCAAGAATGAAAGCACCAATTGATAAGAGAAAGGAGTGGCAACATGTGGTGATATCAATGATCTCTTAGTGAGAGGTCCCGAGTTCAATTCTCACCGCCAACGTTTAGAGTGTGGTTAATGGTGGTATTATTATTTGGCACGGCCCGACTTGTGGGTTCGGCCAATTTTATTTTTTTAAAAAAAAGAAAAAGATTCTCTTATCACGATAAAAAGGTAGTCACGGGCTTTCCCCGTTGATCACACCAAAAGCGTAAAGAGAATAGCGTAAAACATAAAAGGCAATAAAGTAAATGAATTTGTTATATTTCTTGGTTGAATAATGAGCGTACATCCCTCTCCTATTTATAGGGGTAATCCCAACTTAATAGATAAGAATAAATCAATGTAGAAAAGATATGAAAAGACAATATTAAATAAATACTAAGATATGAAAGATATTCTTCGAGATATGATCTTATCCCATATCAGTCGCCTCCACAATCCGTAGGAAAAACGGCTTCGCCTTCGAAATCGCGAGTAGGTGTATAGCAACCTCTGTATCTGAGCTGATGTTGAAAATTGAGTCTTTCTCGATGGAAGATTTCAGCATGGGATAGGAAGTGTAGCGCAAAGGTTTCACACTGAGGTTATTCAAGAGCACAAATAATTTACGAGCTAAACCCAACCGCCCTTTAGCGAATAAGATAGATAAGTAGGTATTCACCATGTCAATATTGGAAGAATTAGCCCCCCTTAGCCACAACTTGGACCCCTTTCGACGTGGAGTACGTAAGTGAAAGTTGTCATCCGCTATTTGCAAGCTTATCGATGCATGGAGAAGATGACCACACATCTTTTTCATCATTGAAGTTGTCGGTGGCGTCGCCTCCATCTTCGTTTGCCTTTTTGAGTTTCAAAATCTCAACCTCATCGAACCCCTTCTCTGTACAAAAATCATCAACAATAACATTATAACTACCAGTAGTCAAGTGACCAGTAGCAAGATATTCGAGGGCTGCATATCCATAGGTTCCCGTGACTCTAATGGAGACATTGCGTTTATCACCAGTGGGCCCATCCTCGACCCCTCCAAAATCAGAAGGTTTTGCATTGTAGCTTGAGTGAAGTAGGATATTGGAATCGTGGAAGTCTCAGTAAATGACTTTAGCTTCAAAACTATGTCAAAAAGCAAGCCCCTATGCACGAGAGCACGAATCGTTGAGAGGTATATCTTGCTCAAGGCCTTGACCGAGTGCTCCCGTTTGACGGACGCTCGCCAAACGGCCGACATAATCTTCGTATAAATCTGGGTCAAATGTAAGTTTGATATAGACAAGGAATTCGTCCCAAGACTTTCCATTGTTGTTAGCCGCCCAATAGTTGTACCATTCCGCAGCCGCATCATCTAAGAGAACTACGTGAGGTGCAGCCGATCTTCGAGAGGGGTGAAGGACTGGTTGTAGTACTGTTGAATGCACTTGATCCAGTGCGTGACATTAACACCATCAAAATGCGGGGGATCGAGCTTCAATTTTGGCCATGTCTCGGAGGCTAAGGTCGCTGGTTTAGTGACTGTGGACGCCAGAATTGTCCATTCGCGCGTGGCTGGGGCCGGTTTTGTCGTCTCCGTGGGTCTGCGTCTGAGTTGTTCCACTGCTTGCAGGAGTTTGGTGAGATTGTCTTCCATGGTTTTGTTGATTTGAACTTGTTGGCGAGTGAAAGCTTCATGGTCAAGTCTATTTGACATAATATTCTTCTCTGTACTCGCAAGCTGTAAATTGACGTCAAACAACATGTGGCCGAGTTCGTGAATCATGTACTCCGACGTGTTGTCATCGGGTGTGGCGGTGGTAGACGTCGACATATGATGGGAGTGCGGGGAAGAGAGAGCAACGAGAGCACCAATTGAAAAGGCTTAACCTTATCGAATCCACAAGTTGTTCTATGATATTCTTCTTTCAAATATTGGTGTGCGGAAGATGATTGAAGAAATTGGTGAAAGAATAATTCAAAGCAGAACTAATAGAAGACTACGGTTTGAGAAATAAGAGTTTACACACCATTTAAATATCCATGCTAGACCTCTAATTGGATTCTACAATTTATAGAATCTCTCCTACTTGATTCAGACTTACGACTCGGGAAAGAATCAAGAAGAAAACCCGAGAAGATTTGACTCAGCCTTACCTAAACAATGAAATCATAAAACAGGGAAACTACCATATAAGATAAACTTCTAATGAGAGACAAAATCCTTCCTTGATCGTAGACTATTAGGACGTGGGCTTTTCTTGCTCTCTTCTTCATTAATGGGCTCACGCGGTGTTGGGCCTGTACCAGATGGTGTTACTGTTTTGTTTTAAGAAGTTGTTGCGGACTTAAATTGTTGCAGAATGAACTTGATTATATTTTTTACTCCCCTCGTCTTGGATAAATTGTCCGATTTGAGTTGGGTATTGAGACCCATGCAAATAAAGATAGAAAATTTTAAATATCAATTGTAAGATAAATCTTTTACATTTTAAGAAAGTGGAAAATTATATGGAACGTCTCAATAAGAATATATGAACAATTAGAGTGGGACAAAGCGGGTAAAAGATTAGCTTCAGGAAAAAAAATGATTTGTGATATGAACTTCACTTTATTTATGACTTTAAATTGTACAAAATTTTATATTTATGGCATGCATTCTAAATTTCAATGTTCCATAATGATAGGACATGGCCTAATACCTAGGCCCAAGTACGAGGCCCAATAAATATGGACCTCGATAAGAGCTTGCCCCAACGCTATCAGGCCCAAACACAAGGCCCAGGAGATCGCAGCCCACCATGCGGCCCAATCCGCGCACGGCCCAGTCCGCATAATCCGTCCAGCTCATCTACTCCTACTGCATGAGGACTCCTACTCCAAGACCAAGTCCAAGCTTATCCCCAAGATCTATTATAAAGAGATAGAGATTCAGATATATCTCATGTAAAAAGATATTAACAAAAGGCCTCATGTACAACTATTAGGCCCATTAAACTCCGATTGTTAAGGAGTTAGAATTATAGTATGACTCTCTTTGTAAGCCTATAAACAAAGGCTCTAGCATAGGAGACACACACACACTCTCATACTCACAAGAGCAATACAAAGTTCTTCTTTCACCCCTTGGACGTAGATCTGCCAACATAGCGGATCGAACCACGTACACCTCTGCGCTCCTACTCTTTTCTTTACGTTCTTTGCATGTTAACGGGCCTACAAAAAGCACAATCGATCACTGGCACCGTCTGTGGGAACTCTACATTCGTGTTACGATCAAAGCTTTTCCTATTCTCGTTCAAACATGCCTCCAAAGAACCATAACACCCGTTCAAACGCCTCCCGACTCTCTCCTCTCGGGGTCAACAAAGATGGCGATCCTAACAAGGATGCAAATCTGAACAAGGATGCCGATGCCGTCCCTCACAACAAAGATCCCGTGGGTCACCCCGATCCCAATCCGGCGATAGATGATGTTCTTCTTGATCGGGATGACAACGACGCTGGTTCCAACAAAGAACCCAGCAACCAGGCCGCATCCTCACGGCGAACTGGATACGAAGATGCTATCCGAGATTTCCTGGATATCAACAAAGATAAACTTACACAGTTTATCCAGACACGAGAGGGTCTTCTTCAGGAAGGACCCCGCAAACAGCATGGGTCAACTAGGAATCGAGGAAAGAAGCAGCCCAGCGTGTAGATTATCCGCGATCGACCTCGAGGCCGCACCCCGCCCCGACAGGTGCCTCGAGATCGATGCGAGCACCATAAACGCGACCCATCACCTCGCAGGTCGCACCATCGTCGAAATCGCTCTCCGTCATGGTCCTCTTCATCTTCTTCTTTGGAAGGATCCCCCATCCCCGTGGCAGATTCGATGCATATGGGTTGATGACAACCCCATTCACTCGGAAGATTTGCGAGACCCGTCTTCTGATTACTTATAAGGTGCCGAACATTCAGCCATATGATGGGCAGAGAGATCCAAGGAATTTCCTTGGAGAATTTTAGTACAACATGTGGAACCAAAATCTGAGATCGGTTCACATGTGCAAGGTCTTCCCCGAACTACTGGTAGATACAGCCCGCGTGTGGTTTGACAGCCTACCTCCGAACAGTATACGCCCCTATCGCAAAGTTGTGGAATTCTTCAAGCGACGCTTCCACCAAAAAGCGAAATCTAAGTTATACTCCTGCGCAGCTGTTAAACGTGAAGGAATGAGAGGGGGAGTCCATCAACGACTTCCTGACCCGCTTCAATCAGGAAGCGTTAAAGGTGGATGATGCTAGCGACGTGCTCATCATCTCGATGTTCCAGAACGCCTTGCGACCCGGTGCTCTTTACCGGGAACTTGTGAGGCAAGAACCCCAAACACAAGCCGAACTGTGGAGGATTGCCGACGAGTACGCAAGGGCCGATGACGCTGATCGGCGTAAGTGCGACCAGGACAAGGGTGGCTCGTCGGGCAAGAAACTGTCCGGAGATCGCGGCCTACAGAGCTCAGGTCGCCGCAGCATCCATGAGAGGCTGCAACAAGGTCATGTGTCATCCCGACTAGGGCCTCGTCAAGGAATAGAGTCAAGGCTGGGTCCGCGATAGAATCCCGATCAACCCAGTATACTCCCTTGAACAAGCCGCGTGCAGAGGTATACGAGTTGCACACCAACCTGTATGAGAAGCCCCGTCCAATGCAAAAGCCGGCTGATCGCAGGTCAAAGAAGCGATACTGCGTATTCCACGAGGATCACGGCCATGACACGGAGGAGTGCCGCGACCTCGCGGAGAGTATCGAGGCCTTGGTTCAAGATGGTACTCTCAAAAGATACCAAGGCCAATGCAATGGTCAGGGCAAGGGCAAGAAGCGTCGCGGTCGGGGATAGGATAACTGCCAACCCAACAAGAAAACCAGGCAGGAGCCCGACGATGACGACGACGATAACACCACACCTCATCAGTTCGATAGGACCATCGAGGCGATCACTGGACTGCCTCCGGGACAAACCAAATCGTCCCTCAAAGCCGAAGCTCGGGCTTCAAGCTCGGGGGAGCCCGCGGGCAAGAGGCTAAAAAAAGAGGAGGCCATCACTTTCTCTGAGGCAGACCCTGTACCAGCAAAGACCCCGCACCATGATGCCATAGTGATCCAGGCTGGGGTCGCGAATAAGTTGGTGCACCAGGTGTTCGTAGATACCGGAGCATCCGTGAGTGTCCTTTTTAGGACATGTTATGACAAGGTGAGTTTCGAAGCTACTCCGCTCGCCC
This sequence comes from Monarda citriodora, assembly GCA_028566335.1. Classification (NCBI taxonomy): domain Eukaryota; kingdom Viridiplantae; phylum Streptophyta; class Magnoliopsida; order Lamiales; family Lamiaceae; genus Monarda; species Monarda citriodora. The sequence goes on along the minus strand of JAOWBJ010101660.1, from coordinate 1,606 downwards.
CAGCGCCTTTGCCTTTGAAGAGCTTCGCACAAGAGGACACGCGACCTGACGGGGTCATCAGCCTGCCCGTCACAATAGGTCGATCTCCCATTAGCTCAACCACAACCGTGCAATTCTTTGTGGTACGTGCCCCGTCGCCCTATAACATTATTCTTGGAAGGGATTGGCTTAATGCGGTAAGAGCCGTTTGCTCCACATACCAACTCATGGTAAAAATCGCGACCAAAAATGGGTAGTCACCGTTAAGGGCGACCAGAAGCGGGCAAAGGAGTGCATGTAGATCGCACTCCGTGGTGCCGAGACTACCGAGCGGCACCACCAAGCATAGCAATCAAAGCAGATTGCGGAGTTGGAACAAGAGAAGACGCCACCTGCTGCAGCCCCACTTACCGAGGAGGTCCCACTATATGACGATGAGCCAACAAAGGTTGTTAAGGTTGGGTTCGCTGGACCTCCCCAACTCAGCTCGCAGGTGATCCAACTCCTCAAAGCATACTGGGACCTCTTTGCATGGACACCCCTAGAAATGACTAGGGTGTCTCCGGACATCATTACTCATAGGCTCAACATCGACCCAAACATAAGGCCGGTGAAGCAAAAGCAGCACTCAGTTCATTGCGGACATAAATCGAGCAATCCAGGATTAGGTCAACTAGCTGCTTCAAGCGAAGATCCTCTTCGAAGTAAAATACCCAACGTGGATTGCCAACCCCATGATGGTCCGAAAAGCGGGAGGAGGATGGTGCATGTGTGTGGACTACACCGATCTCAACAAGCACTGCCCAAAGGATTGTTATCCCCTCCCAAATATAGATAGAAAAATAGAAGCCTTAGTAGGCTATAGTATTTTTTGCTTTTTAGACTTGTATAAAGGGTATCATCAAGTTTTAATGAGTAATAAAGACGCCCCCAATATAGCATTTATAATTGATTTTGGGGTTTTCACGTATAGAAAGATGCCCTTTGGTCTAAAAAATGCAGGAGCGACCTATCAGAGGATGGTCGATAAGATATTCCAACCCCACATAGGGAAGATCGCCGAGGTCTACGTCGATGACATAGTCGTCAAAAGCAGAGAAGAGGCCGCCTTTGCCAGCAATCTGTGAACTTTCTTCGATATTCTCCGATCTACCAATCTCAAGCTAAATCCAGAGAAGTGCACCTTCATGGTGCAAGCTGGAAAATTCCTTGTTTGCCAGGTATCACAAAAGGGTTTGGAGGCTAACCCATCTAAGGTTCAGGTCGTCAAAGATATGGTGATTCCCAAATCCATCCATGATGTGCACAAACTTACTGGATGCCTCGCTGTCTTAAGCTATTTCCTATCAAAATCGGCGGAAAAGAAGCTTCCATTCTTCCAAATCTTGAAGAAAGCTCCGAACTTTGAGTGGAAAGAGGAACATCACAAGGCCTTTGAGGACCTCAAAGGATATCCCTCCAGACTCCCTACATTATCCGTGCCAAATAAGGCAGAGCCTTTGTTATTATACCTTGGCGCATCAGATGAGTACATTAGTGCAGTGCTAATCCGCGAGGAGGGACGTCGCCAGCTCCCTGTTTACTTCATAAGCCGAGCACTCAAAGGACCCGAGCAAAGGTATCAACC
>JAOWBJ010101557.1:0-14705 GCA_028566335.1 Monarda citriodora | reverse complement strand
ATTTTATATCATCTTCAACTGAAGTCAAGACAAAAGCAAAAGACCATCTAATTCAGAGGTACTTTATGAAATGAATCTCAACCAAAAATACAAAACAAATAGCTCCACATCTCAGAAAAAGCTCAGCTCTTACCTTATACAAAAATAGGAACCTCTGAAATCCCAGATCTTGAGAGCCCCTTTCACCGGTTTATTTCCTCAAAACTACAAAAGAACAAGTCTTTAACAACAGATCTCTTCCCAAGAAAGCTCTATAATCACCCAGACCGCCAGCATTTCAAAAGAACTTGATGGGCATTTTCTGCAAATCAGAGTGAATCTTTTGTGGGAATCCAAAAGAAAAACACAAAATGTGAGTGGTGAACACACACTTACCCAGATAACAAGGAAAATGCTGTAGTTGCAGAGGTACATAGAACGCTAAACGCTGCCGATAATTAATTAATGATGGCAGTAATGAATTGATAATTGCTGTCTGCGGTAGTTTGAGGAAAGGAATATGAATACATGATGAATATGATCATGGATATACACATTAAATATAATGAAAAAAAAAAAAAAAACTTAAATAAACAATGAATATGATGAGAGAGAAAGAAGGAAGAGTGGAGTTATCAGCGGTAGGTAATGAGGAAAAGCGTCACTAACAATTAAACACAGGCAAGAAATACTTATAAACGCAACAGCGAAATGGACGCATTCGTAAAGTCAGAGAAACCTCAGAATTTTTGGCTGTTCTTATCTTATTTAAATATACACACAATCATACCGTTTCTTGATTTTATTTTTTTTCCTGTGCCCAGAAGAGAAAGGGCAAATTAGCTAATGATGGGCATTTTCTTTCTTGATTATTAGAATTATTCGAGTAAGAAAATGAAGAGGAAGAGCGTTTTCTGCTGACCATGGAGTCTTTAAATAGTGGGATATGGTAACTGCATTTGTCATGCACGAACTGTCTTTACTGCCGATTTTCCCTTAATTTCATACAATATTGAAGTTGACCGTTAAAGTTAAAACGGCTTTTTTCCTTCCTTCCGATTTATCCTTTCTAGTTCTACACCGTGAAAGTAAAAAATGGAAACGCTTCCATTAAAGAAAGTACTACATATAAATAAATATTGCAACTGAGATAATAACAAGTATTGCAGATAGATTAAATAAAGAAAATGAATGTTTTAGAATACTCCGGCAGCTGTGTGCAAACACAATACAGTAGAATTTTCTCTCTCTCAAAAAAAAAAAAAAAACAGTAGAATTTTCTTGTGGAAGCAAACAAGTACTCCCTCCCTCCGAATTCATCGTTTATGGAGAGATTAATTGTTTTAAGACAATGTTTGTTTATATTGTGAGGGAAATATAGAGATTTCACATTATTGTGAGTAGAATATGTTGAGTTGCGTTGACCCGACAAGTTTATACTACTTTTTTTTTTTTATACTACTACTATATACATCTCTTTTAATTAGCCTTATTTTTTTATGTCAATTAATGCATGTTTTTCTATATATCGAGACATAGTATGGGCTTTAAAATGTAATTTTGAAATATTTTTTTTCTTTTACGAAATACTATGAGTGACATACTATCTCGTAAAAGAAAAAATGTTTCAAAATTACATTTTAAAACCGTGCTAGCTTTAGGTGAAAAAACGTGCATTGATTGAAATAAAGAAACAAGTCTAATTAAGAGATATAGAGGTAGTATAATGTAAATGAATGGACGTGGGCCCGAAGTTGGCGGAGAAAGAAGAACTCACACCGCCGCCTTTTTCGGGCCGGCAAAAAACCCTACATTTACCACGGCGCTGCCTCCCTCGAGTCGGCAAAACCCTAAATCTGCACAATATTTGTCTAGATCTAGGGGAAAACACTAAATCCAAGGCCGCCACAACCCTTACGCTCTAGGCGGTGAACCTGGCGAATTCGGAAGACCTTAGCCTGGAGAAGCCAAGATCTGTTATTTCGCCACTGTCTCCCAGGGAAAAACCCTAGATCTAGGCTTTCTGTCCCAAACCAGCGTTGCCTCTCCTAGTAGGTGGCTCTCCTGACCGATCTGATCGCAAGCTCTTCTGCCACCTCCCAAATTATTGCTATCACCGTCTCCCAAACTATTTCTATGAGCAGGCCGAAGTTGTTGCCGTAGGGAGGTCCAAGGTGGTGCCATCGGAGGTCATGGCAGAAGTTTCTCAGACCAAGTAAGAGCCAAAGCTCAGGGGATTGACAAGCGTTGACTGGCCTTGAGGCCTTCAATTTAGTGACTTCTACACCATCTCTTAGATTCAATTTCTTGATTTCTTATTTTATGTTGGGTGATTAGATGAATGAATCATGCTCCTGTTGAGTGATTTTGGATGAATTAATCTATGTCTCATTCTCTGATATGATTTTGAATTTATAATATGATATTCGATTGGATGAATGAATTTGTTGGATGCTTTGATATATGGAATATTGTGGGAATTTGACTAACATTATCAGCGATGATGACAAAAATAACATTGAGAAGCCCTAAGTCTCTGTTTGAAGTGGTGTCAATATGAAATTGTTTGGGTGATTTTTGATGAATGAATCTATGTCTCGTTCTCCGATATGATTTTTGATATTCGATTGGATGAATGAATCTGTTGGATGCTGTGATATATGCAATATTATGGGAATTTGGCTAACATTATCAGCGATGATGGCAAAAATGAAATTGAGAAGCCCTTAGTCTCTGTTTGAAGAGTTTTCAAGATGTGTTTGTTGGTTATTTTGGTTTCTGCCTATGCTTGATGTTGTTTTCAATAAATAGGTGATATGATACAGACCGGAAACCCTAGAGCCCAGTGGAAAGGCCCATTCAATCCGGCCCATTAACAACACAGGCTCGAGTGAACCGGTCCAACCCATTACGGTCCGGCAACGAGTTCAGTTCGGTAAGGCACTCTGGTTCAAAGCCTCCGAGCCGAATCAAGCCCCTAGTTACTACACTCTGGTACAAGAGACACAATGCGGCCCACTCCGGCTTCAAGCGCTCATCCACTTGTAACTTTTCTGTCAGCAAATAATCCGCAGTCACAAGCGATTATCCAAACATGCAGCTACATGCATGTACATGTCCCACAACCCACGATCTTCTCAACCGCAAGTAACTTCCTTTAAGCGGTTACATGCACATTTACTGGGCTTGCGAGCCTAAATCCATAATTCCAATGTATAAATAGCATTGCAGGTTGATTAGACAGGATTAGAATCAATCATTGTAATTTCAGCACTCTCAAGCAATAAAATCAAACCAACCCTTTTTACATGGACATAGATTCACCCAAAGTCAATCAAACCACGTAAACTCTGTGTTCATTAATTGTTATTCTATTTTCATCCTTTCAAATGCTCTAGAAAAGTCGGAATCGATCACTGGCGCCGCCTGTGGGAAATCAAAATTTTGTGATCCACGATTTTTCCACAGCTGATAAAAGATGACAAGAATAACCAACACTATTCGCAACCGCAACGGACAGGGAAGTATAGGTCCATGTCACAGAGCCGGGAAAGAACCTATTCAAAATGAGAGAAATCCAACTCCTAGATCTCGTGAGGAAAGGACCGATCCTGTCGGAACAAAAAGAACAGAGCCTGGGGTACGAACAACTTGATCTCAATGAGGCTGTCAAGCAGTTCCTGGAGGAGAAGCAGGTGAATTCCTCGATTTCCTACGAAGGGGAGGAAATCCGCCCCGTGACTATGAAAAGGAGGCTGAAGCCTCCTCTTATCATTCGAGGAACGAGGATCACTGGAATGATCCGCCTCCCAATTCGTCCTGCCACAACAGGAGTATGCATTCTTCCAGCCACTGGAGCATGCACAACGAACGTAGCCGTTCACCAGTACGGACTCATTACTCGGCGGTCCGTAATGAGGGGTTCGGAATGTAAGAAGCACTCCGAACTCCTTTTTCGGACGACAATGCAAACCTCTCTCCCCAACAATTATAAAGTCCCTTCATTGTCTTATGACGGTCAAGTGTACCCCCATGACTTCCTTGGCCGGTACCTGTACAACATGGCCAATCAGCGCCTCAATGAGGTACATATTCGGAATTACTCATTGGGAACGCAAGAAGATGGTTTGATAGCCTCCCCCTGTCAATATCAGATCATATGGAGATTTGATGGCAGCCTTCCACAGAAGGTGTTTTTCAAAAAGCCGAAGCCCGAGCCACTTCGGCTCAGCTCTTATCAATTCGTCAGGGTCGCGATGAGAAAATCAGCGACTTCATGACAAGATTGTAATGGTCCGAAATTTAGAAATAATAAAATAAGCATTTTCGCTCCAAGGTTTCTACTATGTTTGCTTCTAAGAAGAGGATTTTGAGTCATTTGCATTTGAAATGTTATCGTTAAGCGAAGCACCTTGTGCGCCTAAAATAGAGAAGAGAGTGATAACTGTTTGCATTAAGAACTTAGCGGAAATAGCTAAGCTAAGTATAATTAATCGTTTGAAAGCAATCCTTGAGTCGCTTGAGTTCACTTCTAAGAGTGAAAGTTGAAAGAGTCTAAAACGTAGCGAGTCCGCTCCAAGCATTTCAGAGCGGCTCAGAGTTCGCCTTAGTTTTCAGGAGCGATGTGTAAGTCCGCTCGAGCGAGCGGAAGCGAGTTGTGGAGTTCACTTGAGATGCTTCAAGCGGACAATGTGGACGAGCGGATTCACGAATATTCGCTCCGCCTATGAGTCTTTAGTGAGCAAGCGGTTTCCAAGTGAGTAAGGTAGGAAGGGTTTAAAGCGGTTTCATAACGAGCGAGTCCGCTCGAGGAAGTCCGCTCGAGAAGCGGGAAGCGATGTCGGCAAAGCTGACTCGGAAGACACACCAGCCGCATTTATTATGTGTCAGTCAACTCCCTTTTTCTGAGAACACGCCACAACCATATTTGACTAGTACTAGGCGTCCTTTTTTCTGCAAAAGCCATGCCGACTTAAATGCAACAGACTTTTACTTTAATTCAAAAAACTTTTATTTTCCTTTTCATTTTACTTTATTCAAAATCAGAAAAGGAGTATCACACTCCTATTAATACCCCCACCTTTGGGACTTTCTTACTTAACTGCAACTTCACAAAATTTTTACTCGAAACTTAGACGAAGAAAGAGTGAGACCGGGAGTAAGAAGGACCAGCTAAGAGTTAGTCCAAGAGAGTTCTTTCGGAAGTTTGAAGTTTCAAGGTAAAATTCCCAACTATTTTCTGTAACCGTCCTAGTATTCCACTCGAAAGTCTAGCAAGAAAACCCTTTCAAAACAAATGATGATTTACCTACGCTTTTGCTAAGTTCCGTTTATGTTCTATCTACGTTTATTTTGAAGTTATCTTTTAAGCTTTTAAGTTTTCAATTTGTTGTGACAAATGTTTGAAAGAAGCTAAACCAAGGTTTATGGTTTCTCTACCCAAATAAGTTTTTATCTTCTCCTCCTAAGAAAATCTAAGACCTTTGCTGTTTTCACTGAGCACCAAAAGACCCAAACGCAAAGTAATAAATGTTTCTGCCCCAGTTTAGCCCCGGATATTACCTTTGATAAGAGTAGGAAATTATGTTCTCTACTAGAACATTTCTCGAAATAAGAAAGATAGCCAAAATCGCTCCAGACTCTTTCTGGTCGAAGCGATAAGATTGCCAAGCGAACTAGCACATTAGTCAAGAGTATGTCCCTTATATGTGTTTTCGCTCTTATTGTCTTAAGAACGTAAAGGAAGAGCGGTGAACGTGACTGTGAAGCGACCTCCACCTGAGCAACTTAAGGTGAACTTTCTAGCTAAGTACGCTAAAGCGGGTTAAAACCCTCGAGCGACTAGTCGCCGAGCGGATACTTTTGAAGCGAGTTTACTCAGAGCGGATTTTAAGTCGCTCACTCTCTTTAAAGTCATGTTGCTATAAAAATGCTATGTAATCTATAATACCTATCTGTCGGTTGTGTGCCAAGGTTTCATGTTACGATCGGCCTGAGCATGTGTTGCTCAGGTAGTGAACTAGGTTCGCTTTGATCAGGCAAGCGATCAAGGTTCTAGGTTGAGGTCGGCCAACCTCCCTAGATCAGGTTATTAAGGGCAGATATGGCAAAGAAGTAAAGTAAAGAAGGTTTTATGAGCCAAGGCTCTTCTGTACTTATCGTGTTACTCTTTAATTATTCTTCAATTTGTGAAGCGATTTCGCGCTAAGTGTCCACTGAGTGCTTTAAAGTACTCAGCCTTGTGCACGTTTTCCCTGTGTGCATGTTGACCAGGTCATGGTCGAGATGGAAACGGTGGCGAGTGGGTTTTGCTGGAGCGGTTTCGTGAAAAGGCACTTGGTGATGCAAATCGTCATACTTGTATCTGTCCATTTCGCACATAAGGATCTGGCTTTAAAGCGTTTTTCACTTTTATATTCGTTGCCAGATCATGTTTTGTCTTTCCCTCTGCATAGCTCTTAGATGGGCATTTTGTAATGTATGATAGACCACTGGGCCACTCCCTTTTGCTAGCCCTGTAATTCAGCAAGTGCTCATTGTAGAGACAGCCATCGTTTTTGACTTTTAGATCATGTTTTCACTTAAAATTTTATGAGTAATGAGATCGCTCAAGTTACCAAATCCGCTTTCATTTTGCCAAGCAACTTTGATCGCTTCTAATTTACTTATTCAATTATTCTTGCAAGGTACATTAATGAAACCATTGGGAAATAAGCAATAAAGAAAACCACTTTAAAAGAACTCCCTTTTTGGTCCACAAGCGATTTACAAAACCGCTCGGCCGGGCGAGAGCCTACGAGCGGCCTCTTTCAGAAAATACTCCAAGTCTTTCAAAACAATCCCCTTTCAAAGAAACAGCCCTTAAGCGAGTTTCAAGGATGAAATACCAAGCGGATAACCTTACCCGCTCAATGCATATTCTTTTCTTGATCCAAGAGTATTCACTTCATTAGTTTTCATGCGACACGTGGCGACCCTTCGGGCCCAAATTTTCGTAATTCGGGTCCGGGTCATTATAAATACCTTGACGAGGTCCTAGTCTCGATTCCACTAGACCTTTCGGCAACCTCTCGTGAATGTTGTGGCGACCCGAACTCTGGAGGCCGCGATCTGCGTACTGCTTCTTTTTGCTCGATGACTCGCCCATCTCCTGGTCGCGCTTTCTCCGATCAGCATCATCAGCTCGGGCGTATTCATCAGCGATCTTCCCAAGATCGGTTTGCGTTTGAGGCTCCCGCCTAACGAGCTCCCGATATAGGATGCTGGGTCACAAGGTGTTTTGAAACGGCGAGATGATCGGCACGTCGCTGGCATCATCAACCTTCAATGCCTCCTGATTGAACCTCGTTCGGAAGGCGTTGATCGATTACCCCTCCGCTTGTTTGATGGTCAACAGTTGCACCGTGGTGAACTTCGGCCTTGCTTTTTGGTGGAACCTTCGTTTGAAGACCTCCACAAGTTTGCAATATGAGCCGATACTACCAGGTGGTATGCTATCGAACCACACCCGAGCTGCGTCGACCAATAGCTCAGGGAAGACCTTGCACATGTGAACCTCATCATACCTTAGGTTCCACATGTTGTACTGGAATTGACCAAGGAAGCTCCTCGGATCCCTTTGGCTGTCATAAGGTTGAATGCTGGGCACCTTATAACGGCTCGGGAGGCGAGTTTCACACATTTCCTTGGTAAATGGGGTGGTTAACATCCCGTACGCATCGAACCCTTCACCTCGGTGGTGGGATCTTTCTTCTGATGGAGGCCGCGAAGGAGACCGGTCTCGCCTGTGGTGCGACCTGCGATGTTGGGCGACCGGTCATGCCAGCTACGGTGATGGTCTTGACTCCAGCTGCGGCCTCGAGAGGCTTGTCGAGGCGGAGTACGGCTTCGACTGCGACCTCTTTTGTGTTCCCGGACAACTCCAAGCTCGGGTCCTTCTTCTCCAGATTGCGAGTTCAAAACTACTGTTCTCGTCGACCTTTTTTATCGAGGCCCTTAGTCCGCTGGAGGTATTGGAAAAGTTTGTCCTCGTTCTCCTCCGGGAAATCCCGGATTATATTTTCTAATCCGGAGTGCCGCGAAGCAGCGGCGTGTTGGCTCCCATCCTTTTTGGAGCCGATCTCATTGCCTTCCTTGTCGATCGGAACGTTCTCCGGCACAATGTTGGGGTCTGGATCTACCAAAGGATCCTTCCCATGTGCACGCGGGGGCGGCCTCAGCATCTTTCTTGGTGTTGTTATTGTTGCCGCCTGCGACCTTGGAGGCATTCGATCTGGTGTTCTTCGGAGGCATAGTTGAACAAGTTTGTGAAAAGCTGCGATCAAAACACGAGTGTAAGGTTCCCACAGATGGCGCCAGTGATTGGTCGTGCTTTTGTTGAGCCTTGTTACTACGATGAAGAATGTGAAAGTAATGCAAGAACGTGAGAGATTTACGTGGTTCGATCCGCTTGAGGCAGATCTACGTCCACGGGGAAGAAAGGAAAAAGTATATTGCTCTTAGCGTATGAGGGTATGAGAATTTGTATGTCCCCTCTTCTATCCTAGCGCCTTTATTTATAGGCTTACAAGTATAATCATTCTCTAATACAAAGTCTAGGCCTATAAATCGGATAACCTTGAGGCCTTGTTGATATCTTTTTACATTGTAGATATCTGAATCCCTATCTCTCTATGATATGTTTTCGAGATAGGCTTGAAGTAGGAGTCCTTCTTGTTGTAGAAATGTTGGAGGCGAGCTGTGGGCCGAGCTACCGAACTGGGCCTGATTCGAGCTGGGCCTAATTGGGCCGATCTGAATTGGATCTTATGTTGTGGTCTTGCTGTCTTCGAAATGGGCCTTGTGTTTGGGCCGAGCTCTTATTGAGGTCCATTTTTGTTGGGCCTCGTGCTTGGGCCTAGCTATTAGGCTATATACTATCAGTACCCCACACATAGATGATGATTTTACACCATACAAAGGTAGGAAATATTCTACACCATACAAAAGCGGAAAAACTATTCCACAATTGAACCCAAAACCTCTCATTAATAAAGAATATTGGAGGCTCCTCTTTGTCACTAGACCAAAACCTCATCGGGAACTCCTTAACGCATTTATTTCAAATATGTTTTGCAGTTTTCAAATAAACCTATAATGGGATGAATGTGATGGAGGTTGTTTTATATTTAAAGTTTTATTTATTTGATCGTATATGGTACGTACGAATGTTATGTATCAATTTTTTTGTTCATAGTTATACGTTAAACATGATTACAAGACACAATAAGCATGTCGATACTTAAGCATCCATTCATAAAAAAATACAGAATTTCATCGAGCATAATTATATGATTCGTAAACAGGACTTTGCATGTCTATAAGCATTTTTAGTATTTTATAATATTTATTTGTACATGAACTCGTCCGTATATGTATACAGAAACAATTACTAACTTTACCGTATATGTATACAGAAAGACTTACCAAGCAAATTTAAGTTTGTATTCACAGATATTTTCAACAGCTTATAAGTAACTTTAAGTTGCTTATAAGCTTAGGCAAGCACTCCCGAAAAAGTACTATAAATAACTGATCGATCTCGACTTTTCAAGGACTCGTTAACGTGCAAAGAACACAAGAACGTACAGAGAATAAAGACAGAAGACGCAAGAATTTACGTGGTTCGATCCGCTATGTTGGCAGATCTACGTCCACGGGAGAGAAAGAGGAGCTTTGTATTGCTTTGAGAGTATGAGTGTGTGTGTTTGGTACTCCTATGCTAGGGCCTTTATTTATAGGCTTACAAAGAGTATCCTACTCTAACTATGACTCCTTAATAATCGGAGTTCGATGGCCTTAGAGATATACATGAGGCCTTTTGTTATTATCTTTTTACATGGGATATATTCGAATCTCTATCTCTCTATAATAGATCTTGAGGATAGGCTTGGAGTGAGATTTGGAGTAAGAGTCTGTGAGCAATTGGGAGTCCGGGATGAGCTGGCCGATATCTGCGGACTGGGCCTTGTGCAGACTAGGCCGCATGGTGGGCTACGATCTCCACATGGTAGACTGCGATCTCTTGGGCCTTGTGTTTGGGCCTGATAGCATTGGGCCAAGCTCTTATCGAGGTCCATGTTTATTGGGCCTCGTACTTGGGCCTAGTTATTAGGCCGTGTCCTATCACTTCCCTCCTCCCCCATAGAGAGGTAGGGATGAGGATGGGTGATTGTTCGGGCTGATACCTCGTTGTAGGGAGGTGTCTTTGTTAACTGGTTGCCCCCGTCAAAGTGGACGTGAGCTTGCGAACTTACCCCGCTGAAAATAGGTTCGCTCGTGAACTGGTTGCCCCCGTCAAAATGGATGCGAGCTTGCGAACTTACCCCGCTGAAAATAGGTTCGCTCGCGAACTGGTTGCCCCCGTCAAAGTGGACGTGAGCTTGCGAACTTACCCCGCTGAAATGAGATTAGTTCGGGAAATGGTTGCCCCCGTCAAAGTGGACGCGAGCTTGCGAACTTACCCCGCTGAAAAAGGGTTCGCTCGCGAACTGGTTGCCCCGTCAAAGTGGACGCGAGCTTGCGAACTTACCTCGCTGAAAAGGGGTTCGCTCGCGAATTGGTTGCCCCCGTCAAAGTGGACGCGAGCTTGCGAACTTATCCCACTGAAAAGGGGTTCGCTCGCGAACTGGTTGCCCCCACGAGCTTGCGAGGTTCGATCTTGAAGTTGAAGAGGCGCACCTTTCAGACTGACAGAGTGCCAGTTACTTTACATTAAATGCACCGGTTGGGCTTCCAAGGTAGGCGGCCCAGTAGGGTAACGACACGTTGTTTCTGTCGGATTTGAAGAGTATATGGGAAGATTTACAACTTATCTTCCACACTTCAAACTTTTTGGTGAAAAACAAAACTCTCTCTCTCTCTCGCAAAAGAATTTTAGAACAGTTCTTCGAATTTCTCTGCCTTTTTCTTATGCGATTGTTCCGTTCGTGTCTGTTGCTGCCGATTTTCGCTTGCCGACCTAGAATCAGACGTAAGTATGTCTTCTTCATCTTCCAACTGCTACTAAATCTTGCTTTTCCATTGGGGCACGGGATGTGCCGGAAACAGTAGATATACATTGCACCGGGCAAATGAAGTATAGGCCCTCTCATGTTAGTTATTCGGGTGCGGAGGGTGTGGGTAATGTAGATAGTTACCCTTCGTCTATGGACTGGAATGCCATTAGGGCACTGGAATCCCTATTGCCCCCCGACATGCCCTTTATTATTCCCGGTCTTAGGGACCGTGCTTGCTGCCCTCCTCGAGGGTTTGTAACTGTCTACGAAGACTCGCTCCGAAGCGGTCTTCGTTTTCCTCTCTCTCAAGGACTTAGGGACTTATTAGACATACACCATCTACCATTGGGGCAATTGACCCCCAATTTGTTCGTCTACCTATCTCTTTTGGAGTCTGAGGCTGAAGGGCCAGTGACTCGAGACATGATATTACATTTTCTTACTTTTAAAGTCACGGCGAGCTGGTATTATGCCACGCCTCGCCATGGCATAAAAATTGGATTGCCGAACAAAATTCAGGGGTGGCACACAAAGTATTTCTTTGTGCGAGCTAATGACATCTACGTGCCGGAGTTCGTTTGGCAAACTAGTACGCTGGATCGTTTGACCCCTGTGAATCACTACCCCGAACTCCAAAAAAGATTGGAGGAGAGGTTCGGGGGTAATTCCGACCCTCGTGATCCTTCTGCCGAGGGGGAGATGGTGAAGGGTAAGGATCGCCCTTTCGTTGTTTTCAGCTTTAATCTACCATTTGTCATGCGAACTCATGAATTGTTTTGTTTTGTTCGCAATAGGCGTCTCCAAGGTGGTAGTACCGAAGAAGACAGCGACCAAACGACCTGCTGGTGAGATGGCTGCTTCTCAGTCCAGTTCGGAGCGAACTGTGAATGACGGGTTGTCTCCTCAAGTCGGGGCCGGAAGTCCACTTGAAGCAGAGGAAGAGGGAGACGAAGGTGGGGGATATTTTTCCCTCTGTACCGTTGGAGGAGGCGGTCAACGTGAGCGTCGATCCGGTGAATACCATGGTCCTCTCTGACGCTGAGGTAAGACAGTAATATTGAGTGCTTGTTTATAATAGCTAAAACTGTACTGATACCTTGTTCTGCGATCTGTGCAGAGAGGACGGGAATTGATCTCGCAGTGTCTGGCCCTGCTAAAGAAGGATGCGGCTACTAAGGTGGCAGCCGAGAAAGCTGAAGAGGTCGCATAGTTGCGGGCCAAACTTGAGAAGGTTGAGTCACGGACAGTGATAGTTCGCCGCGAATTAGCTGAGGCTCTCCATAAGATTGCCTCGGTTAAGGCCGAGGTTCTGCAAAAGGAGAAGGAGATTGGCGACCTCCGGGCTTCTATTGTTGCTTCTCAGGGACCCATCCTGAGGGCATTCACCGAGAGGCTCCTCCTCTCCGATCGCTTTGGGAAGTTGGCGTCGGTGGCTGGTTTTGTTCTTGGTGAGGAGATCGCCGTTGAGGCACTGGAGGCTGCTTGTAAGGATTTCCCAGACTTGGACACGTCCAAGTTCGACTATTCAAAGCGGTCTCCGGAGGAGGTGAATGAGGTCCTAGCTGAGGAGATCAAGAAGCTGCTGAAGGAGCCTCCGCTACTGAGGAAGCTCGAGGCGGCCGATGATCTTTTGACGACCAGCGCCGTGCGGGCTGTGGCTGTAGACCGCGACCAGGATCTGACTGCTGCCTATGAGCGGGTTGAGGAAGAGGCCGGGGGAGAGGAGGAAACTAGGCAGTAAGAAGAGCCCGTGATGGAACCCGAAACCGGGGTTTGACTTTTTCCCTTGTTGCAATTCCTTTTCCTTAGCCTTGTATCCACAGTGTCATTCAGCACTGCAATCTTGATAAATAAAATGATCCTTTTGCTAAGAGTTTGTCCTTTACTTTATGCGTTTTTATCAGTCTCCCTCTCCTGAGATGTTTAATGCTACTCCATTTTACAAACGGATTAATGAGCTGGAAGATGCCCTTGAGGTCGCGCAGGGTGAGGCCGCTTTTTGGAAGAATAAGGTTTCACAATCCCTGGCCATAATCCCTGCTAGCACGAGCTCGTCGCGCGACCTTAATAGGAAAGGCGTGCACTGGAGAGATGAGTATGAGCGAGCAGTGGCGGAGTGCGAGCAGTTTGAGAAGGCCGCACAAGTGAAATATGACGAACTGCATGCTCACTACACGATGCTCCAAGACAAATATCGGCAGACAAAGAAGGAGCTGAAAGATACGGACAACGAATTCAAGCAGATGGATCAAGAGATCATGGCGTGTGACCTGTTCGTAAAGCGGACTGGCGGTGTCCCGATCTCAAAAGTACGGGAGCTAGTCAACGCTTGTAGCCAATACGGGCGGAGTCCGGAATACGATCCCCTTGTGCTGCATGAGAAGCTGTTGGGACTGATGGACATTGCTCGGTATTATACCGTTATCTTGGATAAATACCCTTCCCTTCAAAAGCTTGTGCAGACGTTCTTCCCAGAAGATGAGGCCGGTCCTTCCACTGATGTTACTGTTTGCAGGCCTGCGCGGTCTACTAATATTCAGCGAGCTCAACCTGTTCAGCGAGCTCAGCCTGCTCCTGGTAGAGGTCGCGGACATGGCCGAACAATTGGGCGAAGTGCAGCCGGTCGGGGAGCTGGCCGAGGACAAGGTCGCGGAGGTCAAGGTCGCGGCATGAACTTAGATGCCTTCTTGAACCACGACTTTTCTGTCCCGCGAGATTTTAGAGACTTGTGGCTCAATTTTAGCCCTGGCAATAGATCTCGTAGGACTTGATGTAATAGATAGCTAAACTCTTGCATCCTTGTACACATTTGCTGTCCTTTAAGATACTTGTCCAATATAAATATGTGATCTTCTTCTTTACTTCTTTTTCACAAATAAATTTGCTTTTTTGAAGTAGATATAGCTTCTGTTTTGCGATGACCAAGGTCACTGCTGTTTTGAAGCATTGTTGTCCCTCGTTTGTTGCGACCAAAGGGTGCTACTATTTTGGGGAATTCACTTCTAGTTCGCGATGATATACGTCAAAGCTGGTTTGAAGTGTTGGGATCTCCTTTATGGGGCTGTAAACCTTATGTTCGGGTTTATGTGTCCGGAGTTTTGGTTTCTCATAAGGTGGCCGGCCTTAAAGATTAGCGTACGAAATTTTACCTATAAGTCGGGCATGCAATAATATGAGTGAGACACGTGAATGAAGCAAATATGTATTTTATTAATGAAGAAAATCGGAATTCCTTAAGAATAAAAAGAGTGTATACATGAAACCCTATTAATGCAACTCTATATGTCTATCCCAAGGTCGCCCACTTATACATAAAACTTCTTCAAATTAGAAATATGCCAAGTGCGGGGAACGAGCTCACCAGATAGATGTGCGAGCTTGTACGAACCCTTTCCCAGATATTCCGCGATCTGATATGGTCCTTCCCATGTGGCTTCCAATCTCCCGAGCTTTTCTGCTTTACTGACTTCGTTGTTGCGGAGTACAAAATCTTCTAACACCTCTTCAGAAAAGTGTATCATGCGAGAGCTCGGTACTCTGATCTCAACTGGTATGACCGCCTCGGTACCATAGGATAGACTGTATGGTGTTTCTCCATGTGAGGTTCTGGGCATCGTTCGATAGGACCATAGAACATTTGGCAAATTCTCCACCCATAGTCCTTTTGCTCGTCCCAGTCGAGTTCTTAGT
>JAOWBJ010101456.1:0-14705 GCA_028566335.1 Monarda citriodora | reverse complement strand
AACAAAGCAAATAAAGACATGATAAATTAATAAACCTAAAACTATAAATTGAAAACAATGAAAGCAATTAAACCTAAACTAGAATCAAAGCAATAAACAAGTAAGCAATAAATCTAACCTAGACTTGGAATTTAGTAAACTAAAACCGAAAGCGATAAAAACTACTTAAACAAGTAATCAAAAGCTAAACCTAAGCAAATAAGTAAAACGAAGATTAAGAAGACAATAAACTAAACTAGGAATTTAAAGACTAAAGCAAGTAAACAAGAACGATTAATAAAAAGACAAATACGAAAGATAGAATTAGAAACAAAAAAACCGAATTCTTGAAACAAATCTTCAATGTCTTCAATCCCGAAAGCTCCAAAGCAAAACTAAACTAATCTAAAGAGTGAAAACTTAAATAAAAGTCGTGCAAGAGGTATTCTAGGGTTTATAAATGTGATAAATATATATAGGGATCAAATCCCTAGACATAAAAGGTAATTTTCGAAATTTCCTTCCGGTCGACCAGCGCCGGTTGGCTAGGCCAGCGGTCGCTCGCCGAGCTTCTCAGCTTGGGCCTGGAGATGCGACCCAGCGGGCGTTGGGTTGCCAGCGGTGGCTGGCTCACGGCGGCAGCAGCTCCGGACTTTGTTCCTTCTTCTTCCCATCTTCTTCATTCCTTCACACTTTCTTCACTTCTTGACCCGATTCGTAGTTCATTCACCATTTTCTCCTACACAACATAAAAACGAAAAATACACATAAACGAGAACAAAAATACGTAAAAACATAACTCACACAACACAAAATAATACCATAAAAATAAACGCAAAACTCACACAAACAAGAATGTAAGAGAGAATAATCTAAAATGTCTAAGTAAAAATGAACTTCAAAGTATCCTAAGCTAGATACCTACTACTACTAGGATGTGGACCCTATAAAATAATAGACACTAAGTGGAAATTAAATACTAAAATCAAACTTGATGCATACTCCAACAGACTTATTAAATTAAAGTAGAAATGATTAGGGCTGAAATGACAATTAAAAACTGGACAGTGGGACAGACAGCCGGCAGTTTGTAAAACTGCCGGGTAATAACCGGGTATTAACCACTAACCTAACTTACCGACTAGACAATGGAATTAAGCATTTAAAAATAAACATTTACATCTAAATCAGCAAGTCACTCACATTAATTAGAGTAGGGAACAAGTCACAAAAGGCTGAAATTAAAATTAAATCCTAAACTAATAATTAAAATACCAAAAATGCAAAAATTACCTAGGAAACTAAAATCGAAAGCTGCAATTCATCTTCTTCCTCAAGAAATCGAAATTCAAACTAGCAAGAACACTAAGAACATGAACAAAATCCAGAAATGACGAAAATCTAGGCTAAGGGCTTGACTACTTTAACACGAAGAACATTGGAAACTTGAATTTGATAGAGATGAAGAAAATTAACCTCGAGGAAAAGCTTGAAACTAAAGTTCTTTTTATGGAAATTTTCGAATGATTCTTGATTATGCCTGAACACTCTAACAACTATAGAAAAATACATAATTAATCTAAATCTACTCTAACAACTATAGAAAAATAACTACTTGACCAAACTCTTGCTCAATTACGAAATGCGTTAACTACTTCTACCTGTAACCTAACTTTGGATCACAATCACTTCATATAAACATAACAAGACTTGAGAAATAAATGAACTTACAACACAACTCATAAATGCGATCAACTTCAATGCAAAAGAAGAAAAATACCATAAACATTCAATATCCACGACAAAAGCAAATGCGAACTACGAGTTCAAACACCTAAACAAAATTAAAAAAAAAGCAAAGGAGGCTATGGAAGCCTCTCAATCCACGAGTGTTCCTTCACCGAAAGTAAATTACTACTAGCTAAGAGTGTTTGTTCCTTCCCCAAGCAAAAGAGTGAAACTAAGTGTCTAACTAATCTTCCCCAAGTGAATGGAAAAGAAAAGCTCTTGAAATTAAGTCAAGTGTTGGCTTTTATACTCCTTGGTCATCCACCTCACCGGCGCTGACGTGGCAATTTTCCTTGGTCAAGATTCAGCGTTGTCCACACTGTCATCCATGTGCCGAGTGAGTCTTCGAGTTGACTTGGGTGTTAGACACTTGCTTCCGATTCTGGGTGTTAGACAGTTTGACAGACTGGGCCAATTCTACTTCTTCTCAATCTTGCACATTTTCCCTTCCTCTTCTTCACTTTTCTCCCCATTTCTTTACTTCCCTTCCATCTTCATGCCACCGAGTGATTCTTTCTATTTCCTGCTCAAAACACACGCAAACTAACAGAAAACATACAAATAAACACTAAAAATAACGAGAAATTAGGTGACTAAAACTGACCTATCACTCGCCCATAATCTCGAGCGATAAGATGTACTTCGAGCGAGAGTTAATCCTTGTTTAAACTTGTATCATATGAGTGTTCGTTCATTACTTTCTGAATGGTGCTTGAAAGAGGAGAAGTGAATTAGCGGCTCCAGCTAACCGGACACTTAGCGACTTTCGAGGTGGGCTTTCTAACTAAAACCCTAGAGTGGTCCGCCACCGAGGCGAGTTATTTTATTAGCTATTACGATATCCCTTCTTTAAAGAGCTTACCATGCCATAAAGT
This sequence comes from Monarda citriodora, assembly GCA_028566335.1. Classification (NCBI taxonomy): domain Eukaryota; kingdom Viridiplantae; phylum Streptophyta; class Magnoliopsida; order Lamiales; family Lamiaceae; genus Monarda; species Monarda citriodora. The sequence goes on along the minus strand of JAOWBJ010101456.1, from coordinate 12,063 downwards.
TTTATAATGAATGATGATGCGTGGTGTCTATCTGTCGGCTTCGTGCCTATGTTGAGATACAAACGGCCTGAGCATGTGTTGCATAGGTTTGTGCACTTAAGGTTCGTTTTGCCGAAGGGCAAGCGATCGAGGTTCTAGGTTGAAGTCGGCCAACCTCCCTAGACCGGTTATTTAAGGGAAGATATGGTGACGCATCAAGGTAAAGGTTTCACAGTAAGTAAAAGAACTCTTTCAAGGGCATAGGCTCTTTCTAAAATTCTTATGCTCCTCCATGTATGGCTGGTAATGAAGTTTATTTGGGAAATATGTCCACTGAGTGCTTTAAAGTACTCAGCCCTATGCACGTTTTCCTTGTGTACAGGTTATGCAGGTTATGGTCAGGGTCAAGGGCCATGACGAGGTGTCTTTTGATGATGATCGAGGTTTTTAAAGAAGAACTTGGTGGTGCAAGTCCTCATGCTTACAACTTGTGTCAAAACTCGCACCCTTTTATCATTTGGTTATGTAACAATTAAACAATTTGTACCACTTTTCCGCTGCCGCTAGACAATTTACTTTATGTATAAACTCTGCTTTATTTTAATGTCAAGCGTTTCTTTCTTTAAAGAGTTATTTGATTTTTAGAGAAGTGCGTACAAGATCGTTTGCCGAGAGTGAGCGATTAGACCTAATGATCGCTCACTTAGGGTCAAGCAATCATTAAATCCGCTCATTCAAAGGGTTAGCAATTTTCCTCCATCATGCCTAGCGTTTTACTCGTCGCTTCAAATCTCTTTTCACTTTAAAACTATCAAATACTTATATTCACCTTAAATCTTCTCTTTCCACTAACAACTTGAATTTCTCTTTCCACTACGAAATTTTGCGAGGGACGATTTCCGCTAGACCCAAGGTTGATCTTCAAGCAAATTTCAAACCCTAAAGCTTTATAAGTTGACAAACGACCTTTTTTAAACTTACTTTCCGCTATGGACTTTTTCAAGCGATATTTTATAAAAGTCGCTCGAACCGAAAATCAGTCTTCAAGCAATATTTAAAGATTCCGCTAGCAATGTTTGTATGTTTCCATGCAATTATTTCTAAAGGATCTTTTGGATCCGAGTGATTATTTAAGGGTCTAAATCACTTGTCCACGCTAATTTCAGCTCCTGCGTACGGTGTTGGTCAATATGGGCGGTGGCGTGTTGCGGAAAAGGGAAATTTGACTGACATTGCATTTATTACACCCTAAGCTCTTACCTAGCGTAGAACATGCATACTGATTGGTTGGCTCAGTCTGACACGCTCGTTAAAGCGGTTTGTTAGAACTTCACTCTAAAGATCGCCGAGTTTCAAGCGAGTTCTCTTTCACAAGCGGACTTCTCCTTCGAGCGGACTTCCTCAGAGTCGCTCTAAGAAGAGCTAATTTCCCTATGTCAGAATTCACTTCAAAAACGCTCTAACACCCATTCTACTCAAACTCGCTCGCGACTCTGCTTGCACAAAATCGCTAGCACTTTTGGGTCAAGCGGACTTTAAAACCGCTTCAAATACTTCTTTCTCACAATCTCTATAAACTTAGCTCAAGCAAACTTTCACATGTTCCACTCCGAACTTGAAGCGAACTCCGAGCTAGCTCCGAACTGGTTGGAGCGAACTCGCTAGGCTTATAACTCTTACAACATATAACCTTTAGTGATAATTTTCAAGTGACAAGCGAAGTCACTTTACAGCGGTAATTTAAAACAAGCATGATTACAATTCATTACAAACGCAAGTAGCCATAATTCAATACAAACGCAAGTAGCCATTTCAAAGTCGCTTGCTAGCATTTTCGCTATAACACTAACCATAGCTATGTTAGAATCTCTTACTCGTTCAAGAGCATACTTTAGAATTCAAGCACATTAAGTGCTTCAGAAAACAACCTTTTCTTTCTTAAGTTAAAACATAGTGAAACCTAGCTATCTCATTCAAAAGAGCTCGAAATTTCATTATAAGCGACTTTAAAACATGAGCTGTTACAATTGTCGAGGACGTGCGAGGAAAGAGACGTTGAAGATGCGGCTCTCTCTAACGGCCACATCTGGATTGTCTCCTATAAATACTACTGAAGTTTCTAACTCTATAACTCAACTCTCGCGCATTCAAGCCATTACGCTATCAAATTCTTAAGTGTTTTTATAATTAGAAAATCTTACAACTCTCATAAGAACTCGGAAATATTTTTTAGAGTTTAGAGTTGTTACTTGAGTTCCTTAGAACCTCAATTGTTCTAAGTAGCAGTTTCCTCTACCTTAGGTGTTCTTGTTCATACTCGAACATCTGGGAAGAAGATAACCTTATCTTATCCTTTGTACATCTTGTCAAAGGGTTATCTCATATAGTGAGAGAAGTCGTTGTTCACACAACACCCTTGTAACAGTCCACTAGCTGGACCGAAGTCGCTTGACTCTGTCCAACCGGAGGAATGAAGTTCCGTGTACTGTCCAATCCAGAGGACTGAAGCTCTGGGTACTGTCCACACAGAGCACTGAAGATCTGTTAGTTTAGTGATTTTCCTTCCGAGGTTGGAAGAAGAGGGGACGCAGGTTTTGTTACCGAACCACAATAAATCTCATTTGTGTCATTTACTGTTTTGCTTTATTTCCTGCTTTATCTTATTTATTGCTTTGATTAAACATTGAATTCAAGCACAAGCACTTAAGCAAATGCACAGATTTACTTAAGCAAGAGTTGATCTCAAACTAGCACTCGCTCACCAAATTCCACTAGCATAAGAACTTTGATCTAGCGGATACTTTACCGAGCAACTTTAGTGAAGCGGCCGCTTGAGATTCGTACTTAGCGATTTTCTGAAATACTAAAGGAGTTTTCTGAACACTGCATTTAAAAGTGAAAAGAGGACAAAACCTCTTACACACGTATTCTCCCCCCCCCCCCTCTACGTGTGTTTATTAGTGCTACGGGCCAACAGAGGGACACGGCAGTGCCAGACAAAAAAGAAGACGGCGATGGTGCTGGTGGCCTAAGCCTACACAGGTTACGGTTTGTTGCGGCCACGTAAGTCCGGTCATGCTCGCTCGTGCGCCTGGTTGGAGATCACGGTGGCTCGGTGATGCAGGGAGACGCGGCTGATAAGAGCGGCGTAGGAGATGGCGGTCTACTTCTTGCGGCCAAAACCCTAACAATAGTTTTTAGGCCTAAGATTGGCCTACTCAATATGATCCTGCCTCACAATCAAAACCAGCACCATGTCTTGGCGCAGGGTGAGTCTAGACGCAGCGGCATTAGCGGGCGGCAGCGACGATAGCGGGTTAGGCGGTTGCGCATGTGTCTACCCAACTATGATTCGAATCTTGGCTCGAGCCCAACACCATCCCTAGTTTTGGGCGAGCTACCCCATGGATGAGCACGATGGCGGACGCAACATCGGATCAGGTAGTGGCGAAACAAATAGCATCGCGCTAGCCCAAACGGCTGTGCGCTTTTTCGGCAGTCGTGGCTCCTTCTCTAGTGGCGTGATGGCTGCTGGAGGATTTTTAATGTAGTGGGAGCGTCGGGGGGCGAGGTGGATGTTTACGGTGGTAGAAATGGGGATGGAGGACATCCGTCGGTGGAGGACAAAGAAGGTAGCAGATTCGGGCCAGGCTTTTCGACCTGTGGCATGCGAACACCGCGCTTGGGCTAGGCTACACCTAGTGCAGCCCTTGGGCAATGCGTGGAATGAAAATCAATGATGGATGCTTTCATGTGCTGCATGCGGTGCCCGCAATGGCAGGTCATCAGAATTCTCTCTGGTCGAGCTGAGTGATTCCATCGTTTTTCAAAACGATGGTTGTCTCTTGCGTCGATAGGAACTAGAATTTTCCAAAATTTAAGCTCGATTGTCAACAATTAGGGTTTTCTACCCTAACTCGTTTCGTCGATTTTTTGGTGTGTGTCGTTCCGTTTTTCAAATTTGCGAATTTTGATTTTTGAATTTTGTCTGCTTTGATCGAAGATGAAGAATTAAAGGTCGAAGCTTGTTTTGGTTTTAGTTATCTATTGTAATAGATATGGTTTTTTCCTCCTGATCAGCAATCTATTTATTTACATTAAGTAATTGTTATGCATGCTATGGATGGATTTAAATTACACATTATATAAAGCATGATTTTGTGTATTTTTGTTACTTTTATTAAAATGCATAATATACGTAACACATAGCTAGGATTCAAGCATGCAAGATATTTTTGATTTTAAGTGGGCATGTTTTATTACTTGCGCTTAGAAATCATGCAATAAGAATTAATTGTCAACGTACTTTAATCTGTTGTGAAACCCTTTAAAATTATGGAATTAAATTTCAATAATCAAGTTGTGAATAAATAATTTCATATTAGTTAATTAATTAATTAATTAATTTGGACTTCAATATTTAGTTCTAGGTGGATTCAGAAAGATGAATGCGTATGTGATGAGCCAGGTTAGCATGCGTTGAGTCTCGTTCTGCCCGTATATTCATCGGTACTATTTCTCTACGTAACTTTTTTATTTTAGGATTGAATGAAATATATATAGTTCGCACTGCATAAGACCTTAAGCCTTCAACCTAACAAAAGGTGTTAACTATAGACTCTGTTTTTCAAAAGTTCCTAGGTAAACTATATGTGAGATAACATAAAGGTAAATTTTGAAAGAAATGCCATTTTCGTAATTGTACTTATTCGCTTAATGAAACCTAGTTAGGTGTATATATGGTGCGACTTAGCTGCTTGTTTAGAATTGTATAATGATATGATATGGCCCAACTACCTAGGCCTCTGTCCAGTCATAAGCCCAACATAAATGGCACCCCACCAAGACGTCCTCGGCCTACAGAAGTTTTTCCCACCAAATCACACGACATGAAGAAGACCTCTAGTAGAGGTAGGATTACTCGGAAGATTAAGGTTATCCCAAAGATCAAGGTTATTGTGAAAACCAAGATTAACTCGAAGTGATAAACCCAAATTAAGGGATAAGTTTGACCCTATTAGTATACTAGTAGGAGTAGATTTTGCACGCATGTAAAACTCTATACTTATAAATAGAGGGTAGCAGAGAGGAGAAACACACACACTCTTGTAATTTCAAATACAATACAAATCTCTCTTATTCTCCCCGTCGACGTAGATCCAATCACAAGGATCGAACTATGTAACTTCTCATGTCTTTTACTTTCTCGTTCTTTGCAATCTCCTCCTTCAAAACCTAGATCTATCACTGGCGCCGTCTGTGTTAACGTTATAAAATTTATGTTTAGAGATCTTACAAAGTTTTGAAGGAATAAGCATGGCGAGACCTACACTTTCGAAGACTTACACAGCCGCTGATCAAGGGGGTGTCAATCCCAAATCAACTACGCAGCAATCAGAGAAGGATCCCGGGAAATGAGCGGACAAGCAGCCGAAAAGGGATCCGGCCTCGCACAACCTGGATTATTATGTGGATGATCCTAGTGATGACTTTAGCGAGAGGTCTCCCTCTGCGAAGAACCAAGTCAATCAGGGTCCAAATCACATTCCAGCTCAGAGTATGGACGGAGGCAATCAAGGGTTTTCTCGAGGAGAACCGCGAGAGCCTCGCCCAGTACTTACGCCGAGGACAAGGCCAACCTCGGACCTGCAGGAGGATGGTCGACCTCGTTCCCGGCAAGAGGAAGGTGCGGCCTTTTCTCATCCATGATGCTTACCAGATCCCAGCCTGAGAATATTGAGTAGGGACGCAAGCCTCGGGCCGGCGTGGCCTTCGTGGAGAAAGGCATGATCGACCTCGCCAGCCCCCGAGAGCGAATATACCTCAAGATCGCTCCCCCTCTGACGACAAACTTGAGTTCGTCAGGGGTGGTTTCAACAAGTATGGACGGATCCTCACTCCGTTCAGCGATTGGATACTCCACATACCTCTCCTGGACAAATACCGGGTACCCAACATCAAGCCATATGATGGGTTGCGGAATCTTGAGGTTTTTCTGTCCTAGTACAAAAACAATGCGATCAATCAGGACCTCAACAGCATACACATATGTAAGCTATTTCCTGAGATGTTGATCGGCAATGGTCATAGGTAGTTCTATTGCCTACCACCTCGTAGCATCAAATCATACCAGGACCTTATGCAAGCTTTCTACTGGAAATTATTCCAAAAGGCCGAGTCTAAAGTTACCTCGGCTCACCTGCTCACAGTCCGGCAAGGATGGAACGAGCCAATTAGCGACTTCATGACTCGTTTTGTCCAGGAGAGCTTGAAGGTCGAAGATATCAACGACCTGCTACTCATCTCGGCATTCCAGAATGGCATCCTGCCTGGAGCCCTGTACAAGTAAATAATCCGAGGTGAACCCAGAACATCATCGGATCTATGGGACAAAGTAGATCGGTTTGCCGAGGCAGATGACGCAGATCAGGGGAAACGCGAAGCAGACAAAGGTGAGCTTTCCGATAAAAAATGGCGATGAACAAGGTCGGAACAGCTGAGATGATCGAGACCAAGGCCGACGCATACAACGGGCTCGGACCTCGGCAGGACAAAGCTCCCGAACTCGGCCAACAATACACCCCTCTCACGAAGTCCAGAGCGGAGATCTATGAGCTCCATGCGGACCTGTTCGAGCCACCACGTCCGATGCTGAAAGGATCGAAACGTCGATCCAAGGACAAATATTGCGCATACCATGAATACCATGGCCACGATACCGAAGAGTGTCATGACCTTATTGCTAACATTAAGAGTCTTGTGCAGGAAGGTACTCTTAAGAAGTACCAACTTTCTAAAGGTCGGACCAATGGCAAAAGAAAGTACCGGCAGAGGGAGAGGGGCAGATGCAACAGTGAAGCTGAGAAGAAGCTAAAGCAGGACCCGGAAGGAGAGAACGATGCTCCTCCACAGTTCGTCGGGGTCATTACCGCCATAACCGGACTCCCTACAAAGTCATCCTTAAAGCCAAAGCCCGAGGCCCGCCGCAAGAAGAACCCGCTCACAAGCGGTTCAAAGGAGACGAGGCTATAATCTTTTTGGAGAAGGATCCAGTACCGGCCATCGTCTCCCACCAAGATACGTTGGTGATCCAAGCCGGAGTTGCTAACAAATTGGTACACTGTGTCTACATAGACAGTGGTGTATCGGTGAGTGTTCTTTTTAAAGAATGCTTTGATAAGTTAGGACTCGGCAAAGCTCGCCTCGCAACCTCACCATTTCCACTTTGGAGCTTTGTGCAAGAAGAGACTCGCCCAGAATGAGTCATAGTGCTCCCAATCACAGTAGGCAAGCCCCAACGAGCTCGACTTTGTTTTTCCAATTCTTTGTCGTCAAGGCCTCCTCGCCCTACAACATCATCCTGGGCCGAGACTTGCTGAATGCGGTGCGAGTCGTGTTCTCAACATACCATCTCACCATCAAAATTCCTACCAAGAGAGGAATAGCTGTGGTTCGAGGTGACCAGAAGCAGGCCCAAGAGTGTATTCAAGTCACCGTAAGAGGAGCTGAGAAGTCTGCTCAACACTCACAGGAGTAGCAATGTAGAAGCCCCGACTGGATTTGGACGAGAAAGAGATGCCGCGTACCCTGGAAGAGCTGACGGACGAGGTTGCATTGATCAACGACGATCCCACCAAGGTCATCAAAGTTGGCTTTGCTGGCACTCTGTAGCTTAGGGTACAAGTCATCCAACTCCTACGGGAGTATAATGACGTCTTCGCTTGGTCACCCTTGGATATGACCAGAGTCTCCCCGAGCATCATTACGCACCGGCTGAACATCGACCCCAGCATCAGGCCAGTCAAGCAGAAGCAATGTCTCTTCGCATCAGAAAGGAACAAGGTCATACATGATGAAGTGCATCAACTTCTTGAAGCACAAATACTTTTTGAAGTCAAGTATCTGACCTGGATCGCGAACCCGGTGATGTTAAAGAAAGAAGGCGAAGGATGGCGCATGTGCGTTGACTACACCAACCTCAACAAACACTGCCCAAAGAATTGCTGTCCCCTCCCCAATATAGATAAGAAAGTAGAAGCCATTGTTAGCTATGAAATGTTTAATTTTCTAGATTTGTATAATAGTTATCACCAAGTCCTTATGAGTGAAGAAGATGCCCCTAAAACGGCCTTCATCACGAACTTCAGATGTTTTGCTTATAAAAAAATGCCCTTCGGCCTTAAGAATGTCGGGGCCACCTTCCAACGTCTCGTAGATAAAACTTTCAAACCACATATAGGTAGGATAGTGGAAGTATATGTAGACAACATTGTCGTCAAAAGTAAGCAACACGCTACCTGTGCAGACGACCTCAAGATCGTCCTCGACATCCTTCGGCGGGTAAACCTGAAGTTAAACCCTATGAAGTGAACCTTTATGGTCCGGTTAGGAAAGTTCCTAGGATGTTGGGTTATAAAAGAAGGGCTGAATGCCAATTCATAAAAAGTCTAAGCTGTGCAAAATATGACGATGCTGACCAAAGTACATGATGTTCAGCGGCTAACTGGATCTTTGGCCGTTCTAAGTCGATTTCTCTTACAAGCTGCCGAGAAGCAACTTCTCTTCTTCAAAGTTTTGAAAAAGCCACCTAAATTCATCTGGAAAGACGAACTCAAATCTGCCTTTGAAGAACTCAAGAAGTACATCACTAAGCTCCCGACTTATCTGTTCCAAAGGAGGGCAAAGTACTGTCACTTTACCTTGCAGCCTCGGACAAAACAATAAGTGAGTCCTAGTACGGGATGAAGGTCATCGGCAACTTCCATTCTACTTTATAACTAGGGCTCTCAAATCTCCCGAGACGAGGTATCAACCCTTGGAAAAAGTTGCACTTGCTCTAGTCAATGCCGCAAGATGACTCCAACCTTATTTCCATGCACATGAAATACGAGTCATGACCGACTGCCACTTCGGCAAGTCCTGACGAAACCCGAAGCCTCGGGTAGAATGGCAAAGTGGGCAATCGAGCTCAGAGAACACTCCATCTCATTTGGCCCACGCAAAGCTATAAAAGGGCAAGCCTTATGGATTCTTGGCGGAAAATCAATTCACTCCCACTGCCCAACCGAAGCCGAACAATCGGACGTCATCCCTCACAATGCTGATGCCGACCCGGAACCGGTCGCACCCAAAGATTTGTAGAAAATTCATGTGGATGGAGCTTCGGGGAAAATGAGAATTGGAGCAGGGATTATCCTCATTGACCCAGGAGGAAAAGAACTCACATTCACTTCGGTTCGCCTTCCCCCTACCAACAATGAGGTCGAATACGAAGCCCTAATTGCCGAACTTCGGTTCGCTAGAGACCTAAATGTATGAGCTGTGAAAGTTTATAGTGATTCTCAAATCATTGTAAATCACATGCTAGGAACGTACGAGGTCCGAGTGAGAGGCTTAAAAAGTACCTGGAAAAGGCCAAGCAGCTGAAAGATTCATTCTCTTATTTCAACCTGCTTCGCATACCACGAGGAGAGAACATCCAAGCTAATGCCCTGTGCAAAATGGCGTCCCTCCCCAATGCATCTCCGGTTGAAGAATTTTTACACAGAAGTATCGATGAGGCCGAAGTCACAGAAGTACAGATGAACCAAGCTGGATGACTCTCATTCACAATTACTTGGAAAAAGGCAAACTACCCGCCGAAAAGATTGAAACTCGTAAACTCCTTGGAAGATCATTGAAATACATCCTTCAAGACGGAGTCCTCTACAGGAAATCATAGCTCCAGCCTCTCATAAGGTGTATAGGGCAACAACAAGCTGACTACGTACTCTGAGAAGTACATGAAGAAATCTGTGGAAGCCAGATCGGAGCTCGTGCATTATTGAAAAAAGTGATGTGGTGGGGGTGTTATTGGCCCACAATGGTATAAGACTCAATGGACCTCGTCCAAAAGAGTCCGAAGTGCCAGGATCAAGGGGCAGTGCCGAGGTTATCTCCAAATGACCTCGTCAGCATGCAGAGTCCCTGGACATTTATGCAGTGGGGTATCGACATCGTATGTCTTTTTGACACAGCTTCAGGGCAACTCAAGTTCTTACTTGTAGTTATTGATTACTTCACAAAGTGGGTCGAAGCCAAACCACTAGCCAAGATCACAAGTAAGAATGCCTGCAACTTTGTCTGAAAAAACATTGTCTGTCGTTTCGGAGTACCACACATTTTGGTTTCGTACAATGGTACTCAATTCATGGATAAAGTGTTCATGGATTGGTGCCATGAACTCAAGATCCAACAAAAATTCACCTCGGTGGCCCATCCTCAAGCCAACGGACAAACCGAGGTGACATACCGTACCATTGTGCGAGGGCTTAAAGCGTGCCTCGACCGAGCCAAATGAGACGGGGTAGAAAATCTCCCTCAAGTCTTGTGATCAAATCGGATCACACCATGGACTTCGATGGGGAAAACTCCCTACAGCCTAGTATATAGAACCGAGGCAGTAATTCCAATTGAGTTTGGACTACCCAGTCCTTAAACTCTCAATTTCTCAGCTGAAGGGAACAAAGCCAAACTCCAAGCAGATTTGAACCTCCTATATGAGAAGCGAGAGCTCGCGTACATCAAAGAAGCCCGGTACAAAGAACAAATAGCTCGGTATTACAACCAAATAGTTCATTCCCGGAAATTCCAAGTAGGCAACCTCGTCCTTCGAAATAACGAAGTAAGTAAGGCTGAGAAACTTGGGAAACTCAAAGCCACTTGGGAAGGACCCTACCGAGTAGAAGAGATCCTCGACAAAGGCTCATACTGACTCGCCCATCTATCTGGCGAACTGATACCCCGAGCTTGGCACGTCGCTCATCTCCAAAAATACTATGTGTAAGAGGATTGTTCATAGTAGGTCCTTATAGGTTCTTTATGTTTTAAAGTTAGGATTAAAATCTTTTCATTAATAAATTTTCTTTCTAGTTTTGCATTTACATTATCCGTCTTGCATCTCCTCTTATATTATGTATTTTACTCTTTTATATCCCTCTTAAATTTGGCATGCTAGATGCCAACTGAGGATGCCCTCTTAAGTTCGGCACATCATGTACCAACAGAGGATGCCTTTTTAAGGAAAACCCGCTATATGGGTGAATTTAAAACGCGCATATTGGGGACCACCCCTCCCGATATTCCTCGGCAAAATAGGCATACAAGTTTTTTGAACACATAAGTTCAAGAAACCATAAATTCAGTTCGGTGAACACCTAAGATCGTGGAACCAACCACTAAAGTTCGTTGGACACACTACGTCCTAAGAACCCCGAGATAAGTTCGGTAAACAATTAAGTTTGCTAAGCCAAACATTCAAGTTCGACGAAGAAGTTTCAAGTTTTATTTTTAGTTCGGAGAACATCACCTCGGTATTAAGTTCTTTAAATAACCCTAAGTTTGAGAAACAAATTTTTAAGTTCGGACACTTATTAAGTTCGAATAATTATTTAAGTTGAGTTTGCAGAACAATCAGGTCGGCGGATACAGTTCAGAAAAAAGTTCATACTCTATTGAAAAATATTAGAAAAGTTCTAAGCCGAGCCAGAAGGCTTGCTAAAAGTAAGACAGTCCCTAGTAAAATCCTTATTTTGGATTTCATCTATACTATGGCGACCTCGGCTCCGATCTCTAGCTCGTCCCCGACCTCGCTCTATTGAACCTCCTTGGCCTCGAGCACTGGATCCACCTCAGCTTTGGATAGACCTGTTCGCTATTTTCTTTAACACGCCGCAAGTGTACGGGTGTTATTGCAGATAGGGAAGCAAGGTCGAATCCACGGAGATTGTAAGTTTAATAATTACTACTTTCAATTACTTTCCTCTATTTAGACTACCAAAAAGAGATATTTTTGACTACAGAATGAGACTGGGAATGCGAAAATCAATAACAGGAAAAATCAATAGGAAACAAATATCCCAGGGTTTTGATTTCAATGAATAACCAATTCCACTACAATCAATTAATCAGTTAACACAAGGGACTCGACTCTTCTTAAAACGATCACACATATAGTTAATCCCGCTCCCGCGTGTAATTAAACAGTAGATCACATGCAAGTATTGTTATCCCTAACAAACGACATATGCATGCAACTCCTAAAAG
>JAOWBJ010101355.1:0-14737 GCA_028566335.1 Monarda citriodora | reverse complement strand
ATGGACAAAATTTCGGTTACTAAACCAGATACGGCGGATGCCGGAAAACATACACTAAAAGCAACCGCGGATTTCCCACCCACCACAAACCCCGGTACACGAACGAAATCAGAAAAAATTGTGGAAGAAGAAGAAGCGGCTATACTTACTTGCACTATTTCCCAGCAAAGAGTTGTCACGAACGGCGATGATTTGCGAACAAGACCAAGTGCTCAAGTTGTGGATATGCGAAAATGGAAAGGGAAGTGAAAGTTTGTGAAGTTGACACAATAGCGTGTTATATACACCTCCGAAAAACTGTTCAACTTTTGCACTTTTTCCCTTTTTGCAACTTTTTCGGGAAGTGAAACGCCGCATTTAATACTCCTGGCACGGCATGCACACAGCCTCTGTGACCGTCCACGTCACAGCTTCGGTACCTAAGTGACCTCATCCATACGAGGACGAGGTCACGTACCTCGGCACATATACCTCGGCGTGCAAGTTACATATGTAACCATCGCCCATGGTTTAAGGACTCATTTTACCTCATCCTCGTAAGGAGGGGGTAATTGTTTCTTTCTCTTTACCTCGTCCTCGTAAGGAGGGGTAATTATTTCTTTCCTTTTACCTCTTCCTCCTAAGGAGGGGGTAATTATTTTACTCATTTTACCTCGTCCTCGCAAACGAGGGGGTAATTGTTTCTTTCTTTTTACCTCGTCCTCGTAAGGAGATGGTAATTATTTATTTCTTTTTACCTCGTCCTCATAAGGAGGGGGTAATTGTTTTTTTTTACCTCGTCCCCGTAAGGAGGAGGTAATTGCTTCTTTCTTTTTGCCTCTTCCTCGTAAGGAGGAGGTAATTATTTCTTACTTTTCACCTCGTCCTCATAAGTAGGGGGTAATCTTTCCATTCCAACACTATCCTCGTACTCAACCCCTGCTTGGTGGGGGCTCTGATAGGATATGGCCCAATCACCTAAGCCTCGGCCCAATCTCAATGCCCAAGAGCCTCGGCCCAAGGACTTCGGTCCGAACCAACAAAGGCTCGGCCCAACAGCCTTAGCCTTGGCCCAATCTCAAGGCCCAGCATCTCGGCCCAGGATCTTCGGCCCACCCTCGTAAAGGCTCGGCCCACACAAAGACTCCAAGCAGGGATAGGATTACTCGGAGGATTACAACAAATCCAGGAGATCCCACTAAATTCGGGAGATCGCAACGAACTCCATGGAAAAAAACTGGATCCGGAAGACGAGGCTCATCCAAATTAGTGTTGTAATAGGACTAGATTCATTGAGTATGTAAAACACTATACTTATAAATAAGGGGTGGCATAGATTGAAGGATACGCTCTCTGGTACTCACAAAACACTCTATACACTTTTCTTCTCCTCCCGTGGACGTAGATTCAAACCCAAGGATCGAACCACATAATTCATGTGTTCTCTTTTACGTTCTTGCACGTTTACTTAAATTCTCAAAACCGGAATCTATCACAAGTATTCTTTACCCGATTTAGAAATGAGTCAAATAACATGATATGGACGAAAAAGGAAAGAATGTCAAATACCATGAGACGGAGGTAGTGTATTATTTTAGTAATAAATTTTATAGTGATTTATTATTATTATTATTGTTGTTGTTGTTGTTGTTATATTGGAATTTTATTTTTTTAAACGTATTATAAAACTAATAAAATTTATATTTAGAACACAATTGGAATTGAACACCATAGTTGGTAGAGGGGTTACAACTTGGAAGTTTTGTAACGCTATTAAAATCATCTTTAAAAACGACATTAAACTGACAAATTGAACCCGAAAATCAACATGAAGTTGTACTCATAAAATTTAAACACCCTTCCTAAATCGAAAACTATACTCCCATTTGTCGTACATTTAGAGCAATATTACAAATACATGACCCAATACCCAACTTGGATAAAAAAAAACAGTAAATAATTAATAATTAATCAGTACTCATGCAAATCTAAACACACGCACGTAAGAAGAAAGAACCTCAGCTCATCGAATACTCTTATACACAAACCTCTTGGCCACACAAACATACACACACAAATTCACAGCACTCAGCCCACTCAAAACCCAGTAAAAATTCTGCAACTTCTCCCTATTCATGTTATCCCCCAGCCACCCCTTTCCACCGCCGCTGCCGCTCATCCTCTGCACCGCCGCAATCAAGCCGCTGCTCAGAAAACTCCCGACTCCGGTCACCGTGATGTACGCGGCGGCCCCGACGCTCCGCATCTGGGCCGGCATCTGGTCGTAGAACAACTCCTGCATCCCCACCACCGCGAACACGTCGGCCAGCCCACACAGCACGTACTGCGGCACCACCCACCACGCCGCCATCGGGACCACCGCCCTCGGGCTGTCCAGCAGCGCGTGCCGGGCGGCGACCCGGATCCTCTCCGACTCCACCAACGCCGCCACCGCCATCGTGATTGCCGAGAGGAAGAGCCCTAGGCCGATCCGCTGCAGGATGGTGATGCCGGAGGGGTGGCCGGTGAGGGAGCGGGCAAGGGGGACGAGGGCACGCTCGTACAGGAGGACGGAGACGAGGATGGTGAGGCCGGTGATGACCTGGAAGGAGGCAGCCGGGATCTCAAAACCCGGGGCGAGGCGGCGGTCCAGGGTGGAGGTTTGCTTGGTGAAGTAGGTGCCGAGCTGGGCGATGACAAGGCCGAAGGTGAGGCAGCTGAACCAGATGGGGACGAGCTGGAACACGAGCTTCGCCTCTTCGACTTGCTTCACGGAGCTCAGGCGCCACGGATCACGCTTCTCGCTCGATGCGTCTCGTTCGTCGATCATCGATGCTCTGTCCAGAAACCTATAATCGGCGCACAACTTGAGATGGCTCCAACTTCCAACCGCAAAATTAAAAATGGCAATGACACATTGATATAATTAATAATTTAAAATTTTATATAAGGAAAATATACTCTTAATATTAAAAAAATCTAAATACTAGATTTATCACGTGTCAATCATATACAATATAATATATTATATAATATGACAATAGAAAATCTCATAAGTCTATTAAGTGTGTTTGGCTAAACTTATAAGTAACTTTAAGTTTACATTCGAAAATATTTCCAACAACTTATTTACAACAACTTTAAATTTCTTTTAAACTTAGCCAAATACTCCTTAAATGCGCCCAATTATGATTGGAATATACTACTTTCATCTCATTATATTGGTCTTATTTTCCTCTTTGGTCTATCTTACTTATTAGCCTCATTTTCTAAAATGGCAAAAAATATGTGTATACAATTAACTCTCTATTCTCATAATTAATTACAACCACATATCTCATTTTTTTTTGTTTGTGTATCGGCACAAGAACCAATATTTAATTAAAGTGAAAATAAAATAGAAAATTTAGTGGCTGAACTTAATTGAGTAAAGAGACTTAATTGAAGCCAGATATATTTTATCATTTTAAAAAAATAGCCTTATATTATAGGATGAACCGAAAATGAAAATGGTGTATTACTATGATATGGAGGTAGTACCTCCATATAATATAATTAGATTATTTGAAGTTTGAATGTCAACAAAAAAATAAGATGTGTGGTTATAATTAATTTTGAATAGAAAATGAATTGTAGGCAAGTATTTTTTGTCATATCAGGAAGTGTTATTTATATTTGAGACGAAACGAAATAACAAATATAGTTAATAATAATACTAACAGGGGTTGAAGCACTAAAAATAAATAAAATTTTTTCGCAACTTCGATATTTTCTCCGACTTTTTGAATTAGCTTCTAAATACTCGACCATTTTAAAAATTTCATTTTTTCCCCGAAATTGTATCCCGGAATTTAATACGTGGCCTCCGATTTTGAAATGTATCCGGCAAGAGCAAAAACGCGAAACGACGTCGCGTAAATCTCTACAAAAAACCGATTGGGGCTAAAAATTGGAATTTGTATTTCTGCTCCTCAATCAAGCACCGAAGCCGACGACGGAGATGTCCTCCTCCTCGAGTGCCGATCCCGACGTCCATGTGCAGGCGGTTGTAGCTCGATTTCCATTATGCAAGTGCAATAGGAAGCTCATTCTTGACATATCAACCACCGAAGCCATCGAGAAAACTTACTCGTATGCCATTGTTCCGGCACTCTCCCGTCACAAGCTTCAAATCGACCGGTGGTTGCTACCGTTCATCCCCAAAATCGAAAAAATTACCGAAATTCGTTCGAAAATCACCGTTAAACCCTAAGAGTAAAAGCGAGCGGGAGAATGAAGTCTGGTTGGAGAGTCTTTGCACTTAATTTGTATGAAACGGCGTCGTCTCTCGTCATGTATAAAATGACGTCGTTTCATTCACAATCAATACGACGACATTTTGACCAGGTCAGCAAGTTTAATAAAATATAATGACACGTATGAAAAGCTTTTATTGCCACATAGGATCGGAATTCACCGGAGATATATTTCGGGAAAAAAATGGTCACCGTTAAAATGTCGAGTATTTAGAAGCTAATTCGAAAAGTCAGAGAAAATATCGAAGTTGCGAAAAAAATGCTATACTTTTAGTACTTTAACCCTTTTTCTTATCTCAACAAGGTCCGTCTTTGGGCGTGTCCAAAGAATTCATAAGCACAGGGTTTTTAAATAAATAGGACCAAAAATTTTAATACAGATCTATTATTTTTTTAGTTTTAACATGTCTATTTGAGTTTATTATAATTGATGGAGTACGGCCCAACCCCCTCGGCCAAGTTACCAGGCCTAACCTATCTTGGGCCCAGAAGTAACAGGCCCATGAGCGGTTCGGCACTCCTCGACTTCTTATTAGCTCGACAACTTACCTCAGCTCGGTAACCCCCACTGGTGCAAACTCATCCCGCTATTGTTCGACCAGCTCTGCCTGCTAAGCGTACCTCGGCCCAGCCGAGGTAAAGCACACACCTGCGGCCAGTTTCAGCTAATCCCAGAAATGTCACCACTATCCTTCCCCACTATTTTGGAAGGTGTGGCAGTTACTCCACGACTGCCGCCATAACGGATCCGTTACCCACGATCCTAGCAAGTGCCACGCGTGACTCTATGGGCTAGCGTAACACAAGGACATGGGCCTCATTAAACCCATGAATACTATTTGTTAATATAAATGACTAGAACCTAGATAGAGAAAGATACGTTCACTTGTACTCTACTTTACGCATTCTAGCAATAAAAGCAAACACCCATTTTCCTCTGTGGACTTAGATCTACCCCAATAGATCGAACCATGTTAAATCTCTTGTTTGTATCTGTTAAATTACCATCTTATCCTTTCGGGATTTGTGATCGATCACTGGCGCCGTCTGTGGGAACTACAAATTCGTGATCTCCAAAAACTCCAGATTCTGTTACGATGGCAATCAGCCGTGCGAACAACCATGCTAGCAACAATGGAAGGAGAGGCGCTGGACCCGGTTGCCGACCGGGCAAAGAACCTGCTCGTGGTCCAATATTTGGAGGAATGGAAACCCTCGACGAACAGGGCAACACTAGGAGGTCGGAGAACAGGGACCCCGAGCCTTCTCGGAATCGAAGGATAGAGCATGAGGTAGTTCAACCTGATCTCAATGAGGTTGTCCGCCACTTCCTCCAGGAAAGACAGGCTGAGTTCATGGACATCTTCCATCGCGGTCGCGAACAGCCCCGAAGGCATGAGAGGGAGGGTGAGGCTACATCTCGGCCTAGAAATCGGGAGCCAACATATTCCCGGCATGACAACCACCGCAGTGAAGCACCCCGCAACAATCCACCTCCTCATCCTCCTGGACCACCACACCAATCCCATAACCAGCAAGGGGGGTCGAAGTCTACGGTGCCCTCCGTACTCCTCTCTCCGATGACATCGTTCAAATAACGCTTCCCAACAATTACAAAGTCCCGGTGTTGTCCTACGATGGATTGGTTTACCCACGTGATTTCTTGGGGAGATACCAATATAATATGATGAACGAGCGACTGAACGAAGTCCACATGTGCAAAATTTTCCCCGAATTGCTGGTAGGAAATGCACGAAGATGGTTTGATAGCCTGCCCCATGGCAGTATCAGATCGTATAACGACCTTATAGTGGCGTGCCACCGCCGTTTTTTCCAGAAGGCCGAGGCACGAGCCACTTCGGCCCAACTTTTGTCAGTTTGGCAAGGTCGCGACGAGAAGATCAGCGACTTCATGACGAGGTTCAACCAAGAGTGCCTGCAAATTGACGATATCAACGACTTGCTCGTTATCTCAGCTTTCCAGAACGACATCCTCCCGGGAGCGCTGTATAAGGAATTCGTTAAAACAAACCCGCAAACCACACAAGAAATGTCGCGTATTGCAGACCAGTTCGCTCGCGCCGATGAGGCTGACAGGCGAAAAAGAACCTTGGACAGCGTCCAAGGAGAAATGTGAAGGAACGAGGACCGTGGTGACCAGGGCCGAGGTCACCGAAGTGCTTTCGATAGTATCCAGCGTGGATCTCTACAATCCAGGTTGGGACCTCGTCCCGATCAGCAAAAGCCCCAACCTTCGCTCACTCCGTTGACGAAACCCAGGGCGGAAATCTTCGAACTACACTGTGATATGTTTGAAAGACCAAAGCCCATGACTAAGTCGTCCAAACGACGTAGTCATGATAAATACTGCGCATTCCACGAGGATCACATGCATGATACTAAGGAATGCAGGGATTTGGCCGCCGAAATTGAGGCTCTGTTTAAAACTGGTGCCTTGAAGAAATACCAGGATCGGCGGCAAGCCAAAGGAAAATGGAAGCAGGGGAAGTCAAGCTGCACTCCCCTTGCAGAGAAGATTTCAAATAGAGAGCCCGATGAGGATGACGAGCCTCAATATGATGGGGTCATAACTGCCATCATCGCGCTACCAGGGGAAGACGAAGTCCTCACTCAAAGCGGAGTGCCGAGGTTCCACCTTAGAGGAACCTACCAATATACGCCTTATGAAAGAGGAGGCGATAACTTTTTCTGATGCCAACCCGGTGCCTGCCATAACACCACACCAGGATGTCATCGTGATCCAAGCCGGGGAAGCGAATAAGCTCGTCCACAGAGTCTTCGTTGACACCGGTGCCTTGGTCAGCATTCTATTTAAAGAATGCTTTGACAAACTCAATGTTGATGCAGCTCGCCTATCACCAGCACCACTCCCGCTGAAGAGCTTCGTTTAGGAAGACACGAGCCCGGAAGGCATATTAAATCTCCCGGTGACAGTAGGCAAAGCCCCAACGAGCTCAATAACTTGGGTTCAATTCTTTGTTGTCAAAGCCCACTCTCCCTACAACAATATCCCCGGGAGGGACTGGTTGAACGCAGTTAAGGCAGTGTGCTCTACCTACCACCTCATGGTCAAAATCCCTACCAACGGAGAAATCGCATCTATTAGAGGAGACCAAAGGAGGGCTAAGGAGTGCATGCAGGTTGCTCTCCGAGGTGTTGAACCTACAGTTCGGCACCAGCAGGCATAACAATCACAGCAACCTAGGGAGTTGGAGAACCGACCTCCCGTGCCGAACTCAATGGAGATTCCACTATATGAAGACAACTAGTGAAGCAAAAGCAGCGACTGTTCGTTGCCGAGAGGAACTAAGTTATCTGAGAATAAGTACAACAACTGCTAAGAGCCCACATTCTCTTCGAAGTCAAGTACCCAACATGGATAGCCAATCCAGTAATGATCAAAAAAGAGGGGGGAGGATGGCGGATGTGCATAGACTACACCGACCTCAACAACCACTACCTCAAAGACCGCTACCCCCTTCCAAACATTGACAAGAAGGTAGAGGCTCTTGTAGGCTTCGAAGTTTTTTGCTTTTGAGATTTGTATAAGGGGTACCACCAAGTGCTTATGAATGAAGAGGATGTGCCCAAAACTACATTCATTACCGACTTCGGTATTTTCGCTTATAAAAATATGCCTTTTGGATTAAAAAATGACGGAGCAACTTATCAAAGAATGGTGGACAAGCTGTTCGAGCACCACATCGGCATAACATTGGAAGTATATGTGGACGATATCGTCGTCAAAAGCAAAGTTCCCACTGCTTGCCTCGCCGATCTCCACATAACCCTTGATATATTCAGCAAAGCCAACTTGAAGCTGAACCCCCCAAAATGCACTCTTTTTGGTGGACTCGGGGAAATTCTTAAGATGCTTGGTATCAAAGGAGGGCCTTAAGGCCATCCCATCAAAAGTTCAAGCTGTTCTAGACATGGCCATGCCGAGGTCCGTCCACGACATGCAAAAGCTGACCGGATGCTTAGCAGCACTTAGCAGATTCCTCTCACAGGCCGACGAGAAGCAGCTGCCATTTTTTAGAGTACTCAAGAAAGCCCCCAAGTTCGGGTAGGGGGAGGAACAAAGAAGAGACTTTGACGATCTCAAAAGGTATCAAACCAAACTCCCCATGTTATCAATGCCTGTAGGAGGGGAAACGCTCTCTCTATACCTTGCAGCGTCTGAGGAGACCATCAGTGCAGTACTTGTGCGCGAAGAGGGACGCTAGCAATATCTGGTCTACTTCATCAGCCGAGCTCTAAAGGTGCCAGAAACGAGGTATCAACCCTTGGAGAAAGTTGCACTGGCTCTGGTAAATTCCTCTAGGAGACTTCGTCCATATTTCCATACTCATACCATACAATTCCTTACCGACCTCCAACTTTGGCAAGTCCTAACCAAACCTGAAGCATCCAGAAGGATAGCGAACTGAGCCATCGAGCTAGGCGAGCACTCCATTGAACTCTGTCCCCGGAAATCCGTCAAAGGACAAGATCTCGCGGACTTTCTAGTCGATCCTCGGCTAAGAAAAGATTTACCACCTCTAACGGCTGTGACTGATGCCGAGGTTCCCAAGAAAGAGCCTACCAACTGCTGCCTCGGTTATGTGGATGGGGCTTCAGGAAAGTCAGTAAGCGGGGCCGGCATTCTACTCGTCGCTCCCGATGGCCACGTGGTAACTCATTCACTTCGCTTTTCTTTCCCTGCTACTAAAATGAGGCATAGTACGAGGCCCTTATCTCCAGGCTTCGCCTCGCACATAGCCTCCAAGTCCAGTCCATAAAGATTCATAGTGACTCCCAAGTCATTGTGGGTCACGTCCTGGGAACGAGCGAAGCAAAAGGGGAGCGGATGAAAAAATATTTGGAGAAGACCAGACAATGGCATCAAAAGTTCTCGTATTTCCTGATCATCCGCATTCCCCGAACGGAGAACAGCTGGGCCAACGCGCTAAGCAAAAACACATCGCCAACGAACTCCATTCCTGTTGAAGAGGTGTAGCATCGGAGTATATAGATGAAGTTGAAGTTCAGTTGGTATCAATTGAACCGAACTAGATGACACCTATTCTCTCTTACCTACTAGAGGGAAACTTGTCCGACAACAAGCTCGAAGCTCGGAAAATATTATGTCGATCTATCTACTACGAGCAGAAGCAAGGGGTAATGTACATGAAATCCTATCTTCAACCATTATTGCGATGCGTTGGGCCAGAAGAGGCAAACTACGTGCTAAAAGAAGTGCCTGAAGGATCCCGTGGAAGTCACATAGGGGCTAGGGCGCTAGCCAAAAAATTCATGAGGTGGGGGTACTATTGGCCAACCATGGTCCAAGATGCTACGCACATCGTCAAGACATGCCCGAAGTGCCAGATACATGAAAATGTCCCAAGACTACCTCACACCTATCTCTCGAGCATGCAGAGCCCTTGGCCATTCATGCAGTGGGGCATCGACATTGTTGGACCTTTTGAACGAGCTCCAGGAGAGCTACATTTCCTGATCGTCGCCATTGATTATTTTACGAAGTGGGTCGAAGCCGAGCCCTTGGCAAAGATCACAAGCAATAAAGCTTTAAACTTTGTGTGGAAATATATAGTCTGTCGCTTTGGTGTTTCTCACATCTTGGTATCGGATAATGGGACTCAATTCACGGATAAAACCTTCCAGAGTTGGTGTCAAGAATTCAAAATCCAGCAGCGGTTCACCTCGGTTGCACATCCACGAGTGAACAGGCAAATCAAGGTGACGAACAGAACTCTAGTTAAGGGGCTTAAGACTCGTTTAGACCGAGCTAAAGGGCAATGGGTCGAAAATCTACCACAAGTCCTTTGGTCATACCGAACTACCCCTCGCACATCCATGGGAGAAACAACGTACAGCCTGGTATACGGGACAGAAGTAGTAATCCCGGTAGAGATCGGACTGCCCAGCCCACGTACTATCAACTTTTCGGCTGAGTCAAACGAAGAAAATCTCCGAGCAGTCCTTGACCTTCTTAAAGAAAAGAGAGAGCTAGTTTTTATCAAAGAAGCTCGGTATAAGCAGCAAGTAGCCGGTATTATAATCAGCAGGTGAAACCTTAGCAGTTAAAGGTTGGAGACTTCGTACTCAAGAATAATGAAGTGAGTAAAGCCGAGAAGCTCGGGAAGCTCGAAGCCATATGGGAAGGCCCCTACCAAGTCACCAAGGTGTGCGGGAAACGAACATACAAGCAGGAACTTATGACCGGTGAGCCCATACCCCAAACTTGGCATATCTGAAATTTGCAAACGCACTTTGTATAAGTGGGTAGTGGTGCATATATTTACTTTTAAAGCCTCTTTTGTACAAGTCTTTTATGAAAATCATCTTTCATTAAAAAAAATTTCCAACAATCACGTTGTGTTCGTATGCATTGTTTTCATGTGTTTTTACCCACCTATACCTTGTACTTTCACTTGCACAAAATTCCAAAGGCTGGCCCCCTTTCGAAAACCAGTCCGAGGACTCGTCAAAATCTTCTAAAAGAAACGTATAAGACTCCTTTAAACTGGAAAACCCTAAAATGGGAGAAGAATCATTTCTTTTCATGTCACTTCTCCTTCAAGGGTACTTCAGCTCTCCCACTATGGAGAATCCTTTAAAGCGCGCACCAGAAGACCACTCCTAGTGATAAAACTCGCCAAATCAGGAACTCAGACTTCGGTAATAGCGAAGGGTCGCTCCCTTCGGCGGAACCGAAGTCATGTGCACTATTCAAGCACACAACCTCTATATGCAAACATTATTTGTGGCAACTGGAGGGTAGTTCGGAATTCAAAGAGAAACGGAAATATCTTATTACAAGCTACAAGCTACGACTATGGACTATTAGGCCTACTAACAGACAGCTATTCCCGAGCAATATCCTCGGGTGCTTCAGTACGCAGGATGGTATCTATGTCTACCCAGCCACCACCTGAGGTACCGCGTTGCGCGGCACCTCTCCCTCTCTGGCCACCGGTACGGGGACCTCAGCCACCGCCTCGGCCAGCACCCCGACCACCACCTCGGCGTCTAAGAGCCTCACTTCGGTCCTGCTCATTATAACCTTGAGGAGCCACTATCGTAGAGCCACGAGGATGAGGAGTCTCTTTTACTAGATTCATCAATCTCGGATACCGAACTTTAAACATGTTGTACAATTTAGAGTAATTCCTCAGCTGTTCGACTAGAGTTCGGTACTCTTCTTTGAAGGCACCCAGCTCGGTTTCACCCTTTCCACACTCAGTCCATAACTTCTCCATCTCGTCCTCCACCTCGGTAATGGTCAAGCCACCATTTCGGCGGATAATTGCCTCATATTTGTGGTTCTCTTCGGTTATAATCTTTCTGTCAGCCTCCGTCTTCTTTAACTCTCTCTTCAGCTCCTTCAATTTCAGTTGTAGATCAATCACTTGAGCAGCACCCTTATCGAGTTTGACTTGAGTCTCCACTGATTTTGCTTCGGCCTCATCTACGGCATAAGTATACGAGTTCCTCCAGTACTCCACATCCAATAATGCTCTCCTCAACTTCTCCAACAACTATTTCAGCTCAACAGTTCGATCATTCAAGTCCCAATCAGGCTACACGAATGTAAAGACAAAGAGAGTAAAACAAGGCGAGATTGATAAATAGTAACTTTCATTCATTGTTCAAAAGAGAAGTACAATGGGGGGCAGCACGGCAAGGGTACACAAAAAATAATAGTACATCCTATCTAAAGAATGGAAGTCATACAGGGGGAGGTGACTGCGTAGTAGCCACATTCTCCGTGGCTGCGTCCCCCGGCACCTTGTCCTGTGGCACCTCCTCCCTGGTGGGGTCAGCATGGTCACCCCCACCGTCCTCTTCCTCCTCTTCCTCACCCAACCTTAGCATGGGAGCCAGTTCCACGTCCCCGACATTAAGAAATATTGCCTTCATGGCCACATCCAGGTCGGTATAGTGTAAGATAGCACTACCTCAGCCGTCAAGGGGTGGACGAGGACGCGAGATGCTCCAGCAGAGGGAGAGACTTCAGCCGGGTAGCCACAACCCGAGTGTAGGTGTCCAATCTTGGCACCCGGATCCATCTCCTTGGCCCTCGAGATCAGCTCGGTGAGGCTGTTCACCATGGCGGAGAACTGCAGGCACTTGAAGAGCTTCTTCGCAAAGGCGCGGAGAAGCTCACCCTGGGAAGCTGCGATGCCAGCCTCGGTGTATTGCATCCGCGATCACGAGTTGTTGTTGTTGCTTCAGTTGAAACAGCTCAACTCGGACTGCGGCGGCATCAGCGCGGGCTTCCCTAGCCTCCGCCTTGCTCTTCTCATGGGCCCGGCATGCTTGGGACACCCGCACCTCGGAATCCTCCACCTTCTTCCTGAGGCAGGAGACATCCCTTCAGCCTTCATCAAGGCTCTACCGAGCTGACGGAGCTCGGCCACTCCCCTTTCCATGTCCACCAGCACGCGCTTGGCACGCTAAAAACTGGAAAAAGAAAAAAAAAGAGTCAGTAGTAGTTCTTAACCAAGTATAAGGAAAACTTGTGAAATGATCCCTATCTCGACTGCACTCAGAGGACACGCAGGATCCTCCGAGGAAGCAGACGTCGGAACGACGTCAATCGAAAAATCCCCAGCCTCGGTCAAAGAAACGGCTGGGGGAAAAGTAGTGTGGCATCCTGACCTCGGTATCATTGCCGACGTATCATCCGCAGTTCGCTCCGAGGACGCAGTAGAAGCAGACACGGTCTTCTGCTTCTTCGGCACCCTCTCCTCGTGCACGACGGACAGGGCAGGCTCACTTCTCGGGGTCTTTCCCTTGCCCTTACCCTTGCCTGCCTTGCTCGCATCACTCCCAAAGAAAGACACTGGCAAAACAAGAACGTTAGTCACAAAAAACAAAAAAAAGGGGTGCATCAAGAACATTGGCAAATTTAGCTTTTTGTTCTCACCCTTCTCCACCTCGCTCGCCGGACTAATAACAGCTTGGACGAGCTCGCACTCGGCATAGGTCTTAGCCACTACGCCTATTTCCACCAGCATCCTCTCGAGCTCGCCCAAATATTCGGAGGGGGAACGACCTATAGGCCCACTCCGCCATGAAAATGACGGAGCACCAGTTCCAGAACAGAAGAAGAAATGGGTTTGCCAGTCCGGGTGTTTTAACTTTATCTTGGCTTTAAACCCAACACAAGTGTTAGGATATTTAGTTAAGGGGGAATTTACAAAAGGCTTAATTGTTTTGATTATACCAAAGCCACCTTACTAACTATTCATATTCTGTATTTCCTAAATCCCCTTAGTGGTAAGACACTTGTAAATTTTCATGTGATAGATAAGTTCACTTGTTAGGGAACTTCAAATTTTATCAAGTGTATTTTCTACCAAGCAAAGACTGAAGTCGAAGTGGATTAATGAAAGCGACTAATATGGCCAAGCGAATTCTAGTGCAACTCTTTCAGGATTCCTACCTTAAGAGAGAAGTCACAAGCAAAGTCTTCTCATGCAAAGATGCTCTAATGGATTACCTGAAGCGAAGTTGACCATGTAAGGATTATCCGCTCCTAATGCTTAAAGAGACTTATCAACTCAAGTGGATATTTCTCAAGCTACAACTTCATGAAGACTTGTCATGAGCAATATACTAGCAAGGAACAAGAGCAGAGCACAGATCTCTCAAGAAGCGAGTCACAGCAGAAGACCGCTTAATCTCTGCAAAACGACTTACCTAGTTCGCTTGAAGTTTCTCAATCAACTTATCAAGATCGCTCAAGCCTTTACAAGTTACTCACTCAACATGTTCCAACTGAAGTAAAAGCTCTTAAAAGCTCTGACAAAAGAACTAAAGACAAGAAGTTCACTTCAATGGAATGAAGCGACTTCATTGAAGCGAAGAATGTCTACACCACATTAAATGCAAATTAGTGTCACAGGGACACGTGTCAAAACATGGATGGCCAACCGCTCTGTAGCTCAGATTGCAAATCTTCAAAGAACAACCTAGTACAGATTTGACTGCAAAAAAAAAAGGACAAAGTCAGCACCTAACCCACTCTCATCCGCAGACTACACAGTCCTTTTTTAGGAAAGAGACGTTGGGCATATGGCTTCTCTCTAACGGCCATTTTGCCTACCTCTTCTATAAATACAGAGGGTTCAAGACCAGGAAGATAACTCAACTTTTGCGAACAAGCCGTTACTCTGCATAAATCATTCTATAACGCTCACTTCACACTTGATCTTCCAACTCTAACTCAAAATCAGAAAAATATTCTTAGAGATTAGAGTTGTGTCTTGTTGAGTTCCTTAGAACTATCTAAGTTCTAAGAAATAACATAGATCCCCATACCTTAAGTATTCTCGTATCTAACTTGAATACTTTAAAAGAAGATTATTCTATCATCCCTTTTGCACTCATTGTAAAAGGATAATCTTGTAGTTAGAGATCTTTGTTGAGAT
>JAOWBJ010101251.1:0-14742 GCA_028566335.1 Monarda citriodora | reverse complement strand
GGGAGAGAGAGAGTGGGTGACGAGGGAGAAGGGGGAGAAAGGAGTGAGGGAGGGTGGGGACCAAATTGGAGAAAGGAGTAGGGAGAGAGAGAGTGTGGGTGACGCAGGGAGAAAGGAGGAGAAAGAAGGGAGGGAGGGAGGGTGGGGACCAAATTTTAATTACGGGGGTATTATTGAAAAATCCGCCGAAATTTGGGTAGTATTTGCCTTTTATTAAGTTTCTCACATTATTTTCTTTTGCTATGTCTATTAAGTTATGAATGGATTTGCCCCTTAATTTTAATTGCATTGCTTAATTGATTCACTGCTAGTGCTTGTTGTGTGTAGGGATGGGAAGAAGCGATTAAGGGTGCAGCTAAGCAATTCAAGAAGAGGAAGAACATGAAGAAAAATTTGAATTTCCAATTTCTTGATCGAATCTTGAGTTGCGATTTTACCCCTATCAACTTTCTATTTAAAGATAAGTTGTTGTAAATGTTTACGAATATAAATTTAAATTTATTTAGTCAAACACCCTTAGTTAATTTCTTTTCTTCTACCACTCTACGTCGATCACTGATGGGATACAGACCGAAATTCCTCGAACCTAATGGAAAGACCCATTTAATTCGGCCAAACAACACCGGCTCAAATGAACCGGTCCAACCCATTACAGTCCGGCAACGAATTCAGTTCGGTAATGCACTTCAGTTCAAAGCCTCCGAGTCAAATCAAGCCCCTAGTGACTACACTTCGGTATAAGAGGTGCACTGCGGTCCACTCTGGCACAAGAGAAGCAGTGCAGCTCACTCCAGCTTCAAGCAATCGTCTACTTGTGACTTTCCCAGCAGTAGATGATCCGTAGTCATAAGCGGTTATTCACATGCGGTTATACGTATGCACACACCTCACTACCCACGTTCTATTCAACCGCTAGTAACCGCTTTGAAGCAGTTATGCACACACTTATTGGGCCTGCGAGCCCAGACTCATTACTCTTATGTATAAATAGCACGTAGGTTGATTAGGAAAGGGTTAGAATCCATTATTGTAATCTCAGCACCCAAAAGCAATAAACGAAACAAGTTATTTTCCCCTATGGACGTAGATTTACTCAAAGTAAATCGAACCACGTAAACATTATGTTCATTATTTGTTACTCTTTTTGTCGTTTTAAATCCTTTAAGAAAAGTCAGAATCGATCACTAGCGCCGTTTGTGGGAACCGAAATATTGTGATCCACGAGTTTTCTACTGCCGATACGAGATGACAAGGAGAACCAACGCTATTCATAACCACAAAGGAAAATATCCTATTCAAAACGAGAGAAACCCAATTCCTAGCTCTCGTGAGGATATGACTGATCTTACCGGTACACAAAGAACAGAGCCCGAACAGCCTGATCTCAACGAGGCTGTCAAGAAGTCCCTAGAGGAGAAGCATGACGAGTTCCTTGATTTCCTGCGAAGGGGCCAAAATCAACCCCATGATCGTACAAAGGAGGCCGAAGCCTCCTCTTACCATTCAAGGAATGAGAGTCACCGGAATAACCCGCCTCTCAGTTCGTCCCGCAACAGAAGCATGCAATCATCCCACCACAGAAGCTTCCATTACGAGCAAAGCCGCTCACCACCACGGGTCCGTAATGAGGGGTTCGGAATGTACGGAGCATTCCGACCTCCCTTTTCGGACGACATAGTGCAAACTCCTCTCCCCAACAACTATAAGGTCCCTCCACTGTCTTATGACGGTTTAGTGGACCCCCATGATTTCCTTGGCCGGTTTCAATATAACATGGTCAATCAGTGCCTCAATGAGGTGCACATGTGCAAGTTGTTCCCGGAATTGCTCATCGGGAACGCAAGGAGATGGTTTGATAGCCTGCCCCCTGGCAGTATCAGATCAAATGGAGATTTGATAGCAGCCTTCCACAGAAGGTTCTTCCAAAAGGCCGAAGCCCAAGCCACTTCGGCACAACTATTGTCAATTCGTCAGAGTCGCGACGAGAAGATCATCGACTTTATGACGAGGTTCAACCAGGAATGCCTGCAAGTAGATGATATCAATGATCTACTTGTGATCTCAGCATTCCAAAATAGAATTCTACCAGGAGCTCTCTACAAAGAGCTCGTTAAAAGCAATCCGCAAACCACACAGGAGATGTGGGATATTGCGGACCAGTTCGCCCGAGCCGACGAGGCGGACCGAAGAAAGAGAACCCTGGACAGTTCGGTCCGGGGAGAAAAGAAAAAGAACGAGGATCGCGGCGACCAAGGACGCCCTCCCCGGAGTGCTTTTGACAGACTCCAGAGAAGGCCGATACAGTCCAGGTTAGGACCTCGTCCTGACGCAGAGAAGCCCCAGCCTCAATATGCACCGCTGACTAAGTCAAGGGCATAAATTTTCGAACTCCATCCAGCAATGTTCGAAAAGCCGAAGCCGATGACGAAGTCAGCGGCACGACGGATTCAAGATAAATACTGCTTCTTCCATGAAAACCACGGTCATGACACGGAAGAATATCGCAAACTGGCTGCTAATATCGATGCTCTTGTGAAAGCGGGAGCATTGAAAAAATATCAAGACCCGACAACAGGCCGGAAAGAAAAGACATAGGAAGACAATTGCGCTCCCCCAAATGATAAAAAGCAAAAGCAACAAGATCCCGAGGGGGATGATGACGAACTCCAATATGACGGAGTTATCCAGACGATTGACGTTCTCCCAGCCGGGAAGACGAAGTCGTCACTAAAGCGGAGTGCCGGAGCTCGAACCGAGAAGAGCCAACTCACAAACACCTAAAGAAGGAGGAAGTCATTACCTTCTCTGATGCGGATCCGGTGCCGGCCATCTCGCCGCACCAAGATGCTATCGCCATCCAAGCCGGAGTGGCGAACAAGCTTATCCATAGAGTATTTGTGGACACTGGCGCTTCAGTCAGCATTCTCTTCAAAGAATGCTTCAACAAGCTGGAAATTGATCCAACTCGCCTGAATCCAGCCCCACTCCCTCCAAAGAGCTTCGCGCAAGATGATACCTGCCCGGAAGGAGTAATCAATCTTCCCGTAACTGTAGGGAAGGCCCCTACCAGTTCCACTGTGGTGATCGAGTTCTTCATAGTAAAAGCTCGCTCTCCGTACAATATCATCCTTGGGAGAGACTGACTCAATGCAGTCTGGGCGGTATGTTCTACATACATCTAATGGTCAAAATTCCTACTAAGAGGGGGGGGGGGATAGCATCCATCCGAGAAGACCAAAAGAGAGCAAAGGAATGCATGCAGATTGCTCTAAAAAATGTCGAACCTTCAGTTCGGCATTATAAGGCATAGCAATTACAGCAGCTTAAGGAGTTGGAGGTAGACGAAGTACAGTAGGGACGAACTCAATGGAAGTGCAACTATACAAAGACGACCCTACTCGAACTGTCAAGATTGGCTTTGCCGGAACAACTCAGTTCTGGAATCAGACAATTCAACTCCTCGTGGCCTATCGAGATGTCTTTTCATAGTCTCCGCTGGACATGACGGGAGTGCTCCGGACATTATCACACACCGACTGAATATTGACCCGCAGTCCTCCCAGTAAGACAAAAGCAAAGACTCTTCGCCGTGGAAATAAATCAAGATATTCGCGACGAAATCCACCAGCTGCTGAATGCCGAAGTCCTCTTCGAAGTGAAGTACCCAACGTGGATAGCCAATCCAGTTATGATCAAGAAAAAGGAAGGGGGTGGTTGATGTGCATAGATTATACAGATCTAAACAAGCACTGTCCGAAAGATTGTTATCCACTTCCCAAGTCATAATGGGCCACATAATGGGTACAAGTGAAGCACGAGGAGAGAAAATGAAGAAATATCTGGAAAAGGTCCGAAGTTTCCAACAAACTTTTTCCTATCTCCAGTTAACTCGCATCTCAAGGGCACAAAATAGCCGAGCAGATACCCTGAGTAAATTGACATCATCTCACAGTTCTAAGGTGGAAGAACTACTGCACAGAAGCATCGATGATGCAACCGAAGTGCAAATGGTGACAAACACACCGAACTGGATAACCCCCATACTAGAGTATCTGGACGAAGGAGAGTTACCCGAAGATAAGCTCGAGGCAAGAAAGATACTGTGTAGATCACTTCGGTACGAACTCCATCAAGGAACTCTCTACAGGAAATCCCATCTACAACTATTGCTGAGGTGTATAGAACCTGATGAGACGGATTATGTCCTAAGAGAAGTCCACGAAGGATCTTGCGGAAGTCACATCGGCGCCAGAGCATTAGCCAAAAAAGTCATGAGGTGGGGATATTACTAGCCAACCCTTGTCCAAGACGCAGCCGTCCTCATTAAAAAATGCCCAAAGTGCCAGATTCATGCCAATGTCCCAAAGATGCCACAGACTGATTTGACCACCATGCAGAGTCCTTGGCCATTCATGCAGTGGGGGTATAGACATCGTGGGACCGTTGGAGAAAGCTCCAAGACAGCTACAATTTTTCACTGGCGATAGACTACTTTACAAAGTGGGTCAAGACCGAACCCTTGGCCAAGATAACGAGTACAAACGCTCTCGACTTCGTACGGAAGAACATAGCCTACCGCTTTGGCATATCTCATGTCCTCATCTCGGACAATGTAACTCGATTCAAAGACAAGAAGTTTAGGGAATGGTGCTAAGAGTTAAAGATCCAGCAATGGTTCACTTCGGTCGCTCATCCACAAGCGAACGGTCAGACCGAAGTCACAAACCGCACCATAGTAAAAGGGCTGAAAACTCGGCTAGATCGAGCCAAAGGACTTTGGGTAGAAAATCTCCCACAAGTTTTATGGTCGTACCGAATTACCCCAAGAACTTCTAATGGCGAAACATCGTATAGTCTGGTATACGGCACTGAAGCGGTCATTCCGGTCGAAATCGGCATGCTCAGTCCTCGCACGCTAAACTTCTCAACTGAAGCAAATGATGAAGGACTCCGGGCCGAACTCGACCTCGCCGAAGAAAAGAGGGAGTTCGCCTTTATAAAGGAAGCTCAATACAAGTAGCAAGTAGCCCGGTATTACAACCATATGGTGAAAACTCATAAATTCCAATTGGATGACCTCGTACTAAGAAATAACGAAGTGAGCCGAGCAGAGAAGCTCGGCAAACTCGAAGCAACTTGGGAGGGGCCATATCGGGTCATCGAAGTTCTCGGCAAAGGGTCATACAAATTGGCTTACATGTTCGGTGAACGAATTCCCCGAACTTGGCATATTTCAAACCTTAAGAGATACTATGTATAGATGGGCTATGTCAGTTCGGTCGTCCATGTAAGTCCGGTCGTATTGTAGTTCGGTCATGTCTTTTAAGTCCGGTCTTTTTGTAGTTCGGTCATCTCTTTTATATAAACTTCGTTTACTTTTATGGTCATTTATCTATTTTTTATAAAGTTCGTCTTTGAATTTTCTAAGTTAATCATTCATTCATGTATGTGCCCGGAATCCCATTTATATGTAACAATCATAATTTAATCTCAAAAGGCTGGCCCCCTTTTCGAGAATCTACCGAAGACAATAGTGGGTCAAATCTTCTATAGAAGGTATAAGACTACTGATAGGCCAGTTTTAGTCACCTAATTTTTAGTTAATTTTAATATTTATTTGTGTGTTTTTTCGCTAGTTTACTTGTGTTTGGAGCAGGAAATGAGAAGAATCACTCACTAGTATGAAGATGGATGGATGTGAAGAAAATGGGAGAAATATGGTGAAAAAGAAGTGAAAATGCGCAAGATTAAGAGGAAGCAGGAATGGCCCAGTCTGTTAAACTGTCCAGGTCGAAGGCAAGTGTCTACAACCCAAGTCAACTCAAAGACTCACCAGGCACGTGGATAACAACGTGGACAAACGCTGAAGCTTGACCATGGAGAATTGCCACGTCTGCGCCGGTGAGGTGGACAATGAAAGAGTATAAAAGCCA
The DNA here is from genome assembly GCA_028566335.1 of Monarda citriodora. NCBI lineage: Eukaryota > Viridiplantae > Streptophyta > Magnoliopsida > Lamiales > Lamiaceae > Monarda > Monarda citriodora. Next base: position 8,809 of record JAOWBJ010101251.1, on the reverse strand, counting down.
ACACTTGTTTATTTTCGAGAGCTTTTCTTTTCCAATTACTTGGGGAGGATTAGTTAGACACTTAGCTTTCAATCTTTTGCTTGGGAAGAAAACACTTTTAGTTTAGTAGTATTTTGCTTGTGGTGAAGATACACTTGTGGATTTAGAGGCCCCCATTAGCCTCCCTTTTGCTTTGTTTTAATTTCACTTTAAGTATTTGAACTAGTAGCTAGTGTTTGCTTGTGATACGAATATTGAAGTTTTATGATATTTTCATCTTTTGCTTTGAAGTTAATTGCATTTATGAAGAGTTTGGTAAGTTCATTTATTTCTCAAGTCTTGTTATGTTTATGTGAAGTGATTATGTTCTAGAGTTAGATTAGAGATTGAAGTAGTTAATGTGTTTCTTAATCTAGTAAGAGTTTAGTTAAGTAAATATTTTTCTATAGTTGTTAGAGTAGATTTAAGTTAATAATGTATTTTTCTATAGTTGTTAGAGTGTTGATGAGAAACCAAGATTCATTCAAAATTTCCACAAAAAGAACTTTTGCTTCAAGCTTTTTCTCGAAGTTAATTTCCTTCATCTTTATCAAGTCCAAGTTTCCAATGTTCTTCATGTCAAAGTTGTTAAACCATTAGCTTAGATTTTAATTTCTGCATTTGTTGATGTTCTTAGTGTTCTTGCTTGTTTGAATTTCAATTTCTTGGTGAAGAAGATGATTCGCAGCTTTTTGATTTATGTTTTCTAGGCAATTTTAGGATTTTCGGTATTTAATTATTAGTTTAGATTTAATTTTAATTTCCAGCTTTTGTGACTTGTTCCCTACTCCAATTAATGTGAATGACTTGCTCATGTTGATTTAATTGTCTACTTGATTGCTTAATTCTATTGACCAGTCGGTAGTTTAGGGTAATTGTTAAGTTAGGTTATTACCCGACTATTTCTAGAACTGCCGGCAGTCTGCACCTTTTCAGCTTTTTAACTTGTCATTTCAGCACTAATCATCCTTACCTTTTAATTAATGAGTCTGCAAGAGTGTGTACCAAGTCTGATTTCGGTATTTAATTCCCACTTAATGTGTAGTATTTTATGATGTCCACATCCTAGTAGTAGTAGGTATATAGCTTATGATAATTTGAAGTCCCTTTCTACTTAGACATTTAGATTATTCTCTTCTCCATTCTCTTACTCTCGTACCTTAGTCAGTAGTGTGTATGTGCTTAGATTTCGCTTTTAAAAAGTTCTCAAAAATTTGTTCCGTAGCTTAGCTTTTCTATTCTCGCCTAGAAGTAAAAAAAAACTTTCCTCTTGCCCAGTCTAACAAACTGGGCAGTCTGTGGCTTGATTTCAGTTTTATTTCACTGCGCTATTTTTAGTCCGTTTAAAACCTGGCTAGTTTAGTTCAAAAATTGTGTTTTATGTTAAATTTCAGTTTCCCGTATTTACTTTTAAAGTGTGGGAGCATTGGCAAAACCCCCAAAGTGTAGAAAAATATATCAAAAGGGCAACACATATCCTCGTGGGATCGACATTCAGACTTACATATACTACCCAATAGTAATTTGGGGAGCTGAATTAAATAAAAATCTTGAGGGGGAGAGACGAGCCTACGACACTCGAGATCTCTGATTAGACGAGAACATCCAATTCTCAACCCTTCAAATGGCGCCGTTGCCGGGAATATGGTGCTATTGTCGTGATATGTTTATCTACACTTTTGTAAATAATCTTTGACTCTCCCCTTTTCTTTTTATTGTTTTATTTTTCTTCTTTTTCTTTTGTTTATAAGCAGGTCCTCTTCACCCAGGCTTCTTTTCGACACTGAGATCGAGAAGACCGTGAAGAGGCTACGCAAGGAGGCCCGATTGAGAAAGTTGGCAGAATCCGAGAGCACTGACCAGGCCAACTCAACAACCAACTCAACCAGTACCTCATTCTTAGAGATAGAGGATTCCGAGAAGGGTCGTAAGGAGTTTGAATCAGAGGAGGAGCAGGAGTACGAAGTCACTTCGTCATCGTCATCCGAAGGAAGCACTCCCACAGAAGAAAACATGGAAGTGGCGGTGGATCCAGACCCCAGAATCTGTGACCTCACTAGCCATGTGGCGACTGACCCAATTCATCGATCAAGTTGCCGATGGAACACCGAATATCGAGTTGAAAATTCCATTACTACATGTCTTGCCCAAGTTCTACGGAAAGCCAGGCGAAGACCCTTATAGTTTCTTGAGTAAGTTCATTCTCTTGTGCAGTATCTAGAAGAGGCCAACGGGTGTCACCGAGGAGACATTTCGATTATTTGCTCTCCCCTTCACACTTTCGGGAGAGGCAAACGCATGGTTAGGAAGATTACCCGCAGAGTCGATTACAACATGTACCGAGATGAGAAAGCAACTCCTCGAGCATTTCTTTCCACTTACCAAGACCAATGCCATCAAGAAGGAGATCACAAGTGTACAACAACACTACGATGAGACTCTAAGTGCCTATTGGAGTCGATTCAAGAAGTTGGTGGAGTCTTGCCTTAACCACAAGTTTTCGGAAGGAGACTTGCTTCAATACTTCTACAAAGGAATGACCTACGAGAACAAGCACTTGGTGAATTCTTCAAGTGGTGGAGGATTCTTGATTCAAAGAGGTAGCAAAGCGAGGAATCTCATTCAATGCCTAGTGGATGCGACACGAGAGTATGAAGACCCGCAAATGAGGATCGTAAGGAAGGGAACTTTCGTAGGAGCTAGCACAGCCGATCTTGAAGCCAAGATCGATGTAAAAATCGGAAGTCTTGAAAAGTTACTTACTACCGTGGTAGAGAAAGTTGGAAAAAAACCCAAGGGGAGAGGTAATGTGTGTAGTTTACGAAAAGAGGATCATACTACACCCTATTGTCGAATGCAGGAAGGCCATGCTATAGATCAAGTCAATGCCATGGGAGAATGGCAACCTCGAGGTCCAAAGAGGGATCCATTTGCCCCTACATACAATCCGGGATGGCGTGATCACCCAAATTTTTGATGGTCCGAACCCAATCAACAAAACCAAGGTGTAGCCCAGCAGAGCCACAATCAAGGAGGAAACAACGCTTACAGGCCACCCCATCAATGTGGAACACCACGTGGATTTCAACAACCTCAGCCCAACCAGCCAAAGCAGCCCAAGTCTTTGGGGGATATGATGGGAGATGTAATCAACTCCCAACAAATGATGCAGAACAACATGAGAAACAACCATGATGCAGTCCAAAGAATACAAGATGCACAACGGGAGCAAAAGACAAGTCTCGACCATTTGGAGAGACAAATGAAGCAGATGGCTACATCCTTCAATGACGTACGCGGGAATAGTGGAGGTATTCCAGCTCAAATGCAACCACCGAGGAAGGAGACTGCAAATCAGGTCACCCTTAGGTCTGGAAGAGAGCTACAAGCTCCAAGGAGCAACAATTCAAAAACCGGACCTAGTGAGAATTCAAAACAAGGAGGGAGCACTCTAAAAAATTGCCCAAGCCAGGAAACTAGCCAGCTTGAACCAGCAGAGGATAGCGATGAGGAAGTTGATGAGCATATTGACATCCCTTCGGACAATTCTCCCGCGATGCCTCAGAAACTCAAGGAATGGAAGGATAACAAGGAAAAGAAAGTGCTTGAACAAGTCCAAGAGGTGAAACCCCCTTTTCGTGGCCGATTGATTCGAAAGACAAAGAAGAAGGATCCAACGGAGAGGTGGTTTTGAAGGAGGTGCTCAAGTTGTTATCTATATGGATCATCTACCCTATACCCGATAGCAAGTGGGTTAGCCCTATCCACATGGGCCAAAAAATATGGGATTCAAGTGGTGGAAAATGCTAACAACGAGCTGGTGCACACAAGACTATTGACCGGGTGGAGGATGTGTATTGATTATCGGAAGCTCAACGATGCCACTCGAAAAGACCATTTCCCTCTATCGTTCATCGATCAAATGCTCGAGAGACTGGCCGGAAAAAAGTATTTTTGTTTTCTCGATGGGTACAGCGGATACTTCCAAATTTATGTCAACCCCGATGATCAAGAGATGACAATGTTTACTTGCCCTTTCAGCACCTATGCATATAGGCGCATGCCATTCGGGTTGTGCAACGCACCCGGAACTTTCCAACGATGCATGATGAGTATATTCTCCGACCTTATTGAGGAGTGCATTGAAGTCTTCATGGACGATTTCACCGTGTATGGAGATTCTTTTATCAAATGCTTGGACAACCTCGACTTGGTGCTTGCAAAATGGGAAAAGAAGAGCCTCGTCTTGAACTTCGAAAAATGCCACTTCATGGTGGAAGAATGGATGGTGCTTGGCCATGTGGTATCCGGAAGGGGAATTGAAGTCGACAAGGCCAAAGTCGAGGTCATTGCTCAACTGCCCTATCCAACAAACCAAAGGGGGATCCGTGGATTTCTTGGTCACGCTGGATTTTATCGGAGATTCATAAAGGACTTCGCAAAGATAGTCCGTCCTTTGACTAGCCTTCTTCAAAATGATATGGAATTTGTGTTCGGTGAAGATTGCAAGAAGGCCTTTCAAAACTTGAAGGACAAGCTAATCTCTGCTCCGGTAATTCGAGGACCCGATTTGAGCATCCATTTCGAAATCATGTGCGATGCAAGTGACCATGCGGTTGGAGCAATCCTAGGCCAACGCGTTGGAAAAGAAAGCCATGTCATCTACTATGCATCCAAAACTCTGACTCAAGCTCAAGGAAACTACGACACCACCGAGAAGGAGCTTCTTGCAGTGGTGTATGCCTTAGAAAAGTTTCGACCCTACCTTCTTGGGTCGAAAATCATTGTTTACACCGATCACGCTGCACTCAAGTACCTTTTGTCAAAGAAAGAGACCAAGCCACGTTTGATTCGGTGGGTTCTCTTACTCCAAGAGTTTGATTGGGAGGTTAGAGACATGAAGGGAGTTGAGAATAAGGTCGCTGATCACTTGAGCCGGATAGTGAAGGAAAGAGTTCACAAGCCCGCGACTGATCTATTCCCAGAGGAACAACTATATTATGCCCAAGCTGTCCAACTAGGTAGTTTGGAAGCTCAAGCTGGAAAAACGGGAAGAAGCGGAGAGTCATGGTTTGCAGATATTGTCAACTACCGGAGATCTGCCCTCTTCAATGATCATAACTACAGCCCAAAGGATGAAGATTTGAAGCGAAAGTAAGCATTATTTTTGGGATGATCCTTACTTATGGAAGATTGGGGCTGATCAAGTGATCCGGAGGTGCATTCCCAAGACCGAGCAAGAAGATATCCTCTTACATTGTCACTCTCTAGCTTGTGGAGGGCACTTTGGTCCGAAAAGAACATCGAGGAAGGTGTTAGACAGTGGATTCTTTTGGCATACCCTTCATCGTGATGCGTATGGATTCTGTAAAAGATGCTCGAGATGCCAATTTATGGGAGGTCTATCAGCTAGGGATGAGATGCCACAAAAGCCCGTCATTGTGTGCGTAATCTTTGATGTGAGGGGGATGGACTTCACGGGGCCATTTCCAAGTTCGTTTGGGAATTCTTATATCGTAGTGGTCGTTGATTATGTCTCTAAGTGGGTTGAAGCCAAGGCCACGAAGACAAGCGATGCTCAGGAGGTGTCCTCATTCCTCATCTCCACTATATTTAGCCGCTATGGAATGCCCAAGGCCATCATAACTGACCAAGGTACTCACTTTTGCAATCGCACAATTGAGGCCTTAATGAAGAAGTATGAGGTTCATCATAGGCTATCTACACCCTATCACCCTCAATCAAATGGCCAAGCTGAGATCTCAAACCGAGAGATGAAGCACATCTTAGAGAGAACGGTGAATCCTTCAAGGAAGGATTAGAGTGCAAGGCTAGATGACGCACTATGGGCTTATCGCACAGCTTATAAGATACCAATAGGGATGTCCCCCTATCGCCTTATCTTCGGAAAAATGTGTCATCTACCCGTGGAGGTTGAGTACCGAGCGTATTGGGCAGTCCATAAGATGAATATGGACTCGATCAAGTGTGAGGAGGAGAGGAAGATGCAATTACAAGAGCTCGAAGAATTCCGATTGGAAGCTTATGATGCGGCCATGTGGTACAAGGAGAAGACGAAGCTATGGCACGATAGAAACTTGAGAGGGAAAGCATTCGAAGTAGGTCAAAAGGTTCTCTTATTCCAGTCCAAACTCAAGTTCATGTCGGGTAAGCTCAAATCCAAATGGGCGGGGCCATACATCATCCGAAGCATCCATCCGAATGGAGCTTGTGAAATTCAGGGAGTTAACTCTTCCTCACCACCTTCATGGTAAATGGTCATAGATTAAAAGCATATATGGGTATACGGTGGAAGATATTCTCCATTGTATATGCCTCAGGTCCAAACTTAGCTTTTAATGAATTTTCACTTGTAAATATTCTTTTGTAGGTTTAATTGGATTTAGTTTAATTAGGGTTAGTTTATTTCTCGCATTAAAGGTTATAAAAAGAAAAAAAAAATGGTTAAGTGATAAAATGATAAAAATATGCAGTTTTTGTAGCGGTTTTTCTTCTTCTAGAAGGAAACTTATTTTCCTTGGGCTGATTTATTTAAATCGGTAATCTTAATATGATTAAGCCCAAGAAAGATAAATTAGGGTTTGAATTATTCTTGGAGAGAAAGAAAAACATGGGACCCACCTTCTAGAGTAACCACCGGTTTAAAGAGAGAGAAAGTGAAAATAGGGTAGTGGGGGTGATGGGATAGGCGATGTGACAGTTACTTGGGCTTTACCCAATACTCTCACCGCCTCTTCACATTTACCCGCACTACTTTCTATAAACCTACCCTCTCTCTCTTCATAATTATAACTCATTCACTCAGAATTTGCAGATACTCTCACAAAAGAAAAACAAAAGCACAATGCCTTCTCTTAGACCCAAAGTTTCGGCAAGGAAGAGAAGTCGGCGAGACACCACACAGGAGCTTACATCAGAGCCCTTTCCAGAAGCAGAACAGGAGATGCATGAGCCTGAAGTTTCTACTGACCCTAATCCTTCGAAGAAACAGTATAGGAAGAAGGTCAAAGGGAAAACATCGTTGAAGGAAGTCTCACCTCCTGCCAAGGCCTCAACTGCCAAGCCTGCGAAGCCGGCCAAGGGAGAAAAGGCGCGCAAGACCCTAGTCTCTGCCCTACTCTCGCCTTCATCGGAAGTTCACGTGGATTATCTGCCCCAAAGTCCAGACCCTGTCCCCAAGAAGAGTCCGGAGAAGAAAAAGACGAACAAGAGCAAGAAGCCCCCTCTGCCGCCGAAGAAGCCGCAGAAGAAACCCTCTCCCGCTCGTGAGCCTTCTGCGGTGGACGAGCCGCAGAATTTCGTGGACATCGTAGACTTCGAGGAGGAGGAGGATCCAAAAAAGAACCCGACTCCGGAGAAAGCCAAGTCGAAAAAGGTGCAGAAAACCAAGAACCGAGGCCAATAAGAAGCCCAAGTTGTTTATCCCGCCGAGATTTCAAGAAGTGGAAGGAGAGAGACTCGAGTCCGAAGCGGTGGTGGTGCCTAAAACCAAGCGTTGCCCTAGGAATCGCCGAAAGATAGATGTGAACGTGGAGCCTGAGGACGGACACATGGCGACTGAGGACTCGGAGGAGGAGGAAGAGAAAAAGTTCGAGGAAGCATTAGAAAGTGAGACGGAGATTAGCCCTGTTCCATCAAATAGCCCAGTCCCGGAAGATGATTCGTTTGGGAAGTTGTTGGATTTAGCCGTGCTTTCCGCTGCCAAAGAGAGAAAGCGCAAGGGAAAAATGGTGATGGAGCCCAAAAAGAAGAAGAAGACGGAATGGAGACTCGAGGACATGCCTCGAACTGGAGGGCCGAAGATCCGCACCCCGCCGCAGAGTTTGGGCAGTTCAAGCCAGTCAAGCAGTGGAAGTTCGTCGGATTGCGTGAGAGAGATATTCCAACATCCTAGGGAGTTTGAGAAGTTTTTGGTGAAGGACATTGACAACATGGAGGAGGTGGTAGTCCAGTTCAAGGACTCCAAGTTGGAGGAGAACCCAAAGAAGAGGAAGACCAGAGTGAAGAAGTACTCGACCAGGTATCTCGTGCACTTGTCGTCGCTCGATGCTCTCCAAGTCCGTGAGACCTTCATCGATTACCTGACCAGGGCAGGACTCATGTGGCTAATGGAGCTGAGCTCGCTGTAGGTACCAATGTGTTTATGTGATGAGTTCTTTACCTCTTTTAACTTTGAGACCATGAATGATTTAAACAAGAAGATTTGCATAAAGTTTCGACTGTTCAATGAGTATCACCAAATGAGCTTAAATGAGTGGAGTGTTAGGTTAGGTATTTATTCGATAGAAGACATAACTAATGGGAGTGTTAATGAGTTGCAATTGGAATTACCGGGTAGAGATGTACGTATTAATGAGGACAAAGCATGGGGTTATCTCACTGGCCGCAATGAGGTGTATCACTACTCTCGTGCCTTTGGGTATAACATCAGAGACCCATTGCTTCATATGGTCCATGTGTTTTTTGTCATTAACGTGCTAGGTACATCCACGACGTATTCAAGAGTCCCAACAACAGTGTTATACCTCCTGTGGTGCATTGTGAAGGAGAAGAAAGTCCACCTCGGATTCTGGCTGGCCTACAACATCAATATCATTAGTCGCAATCCACATCGCCACTTGACCATCTGCCAGTACTTGGCCAAGTTCCTCAATCCGAACTTCGAGACTGAAAAGCCCAACTTGTTGGCCGCGAGTCCCCCGACGCTGCCACCGCACATGTTCGATCTTGAGTTCCTCTAAAATGCTGGAATCATCCGATTCATCGATGA